>AWOL01S0014212.1:0-77820 GCA_000715115.1 Nicotiana otophora
AAGTGCACGAGCGACTAGAATAATACAGATAATGGTCTGAATGAAAGTAAAACTGTCTGAAAAAGAAAGAAACAGCTAGGATAAGGTAGAAGGGGACTTCAAGGTTACGAACGCCGAGCAGTTGTACCTCAAGTCTCTGTCTGATGGTCAATCCGAGCAATCTACTGACTGCCGCTGGGACCGACTCCAAAATCTGGACATGAAGTGCAGAGTGTAGTATGAGTACAACCAACCTCATGTACTCTGTAAGTGTCGAGCCTAACCTCGACGAAATAGTGACGAGGCTAAGGCGGGTCACTTACAATAACTTGTACGCAGTATAATAATAATAACAGAAAAGAAACGCAAGAAAAGTAAGGCCGTTAACTTATGAAAATAAACTCAACCATCGAAATCAGTAAAGTCAACAACACCAGTACTCAGAATCTCGTATGAAAGCATCGAAAGCTAACACAGTACAACAATGAATTCAAGACACACAACCCGTTGCGGCGCGCAACACGATCCCACCGTACAAACACAATCCTCCTTTATTTCACCCGTTGCGGCGTGCAACCCGATCCCACCATACAAACACAATCCTTTCTTATTTCACCATAACAATATCAATAATAACATATAAAATTTGTTGCGGCGCGCAACCCGATCCCACCATATAATCAGAATCAATATCATATTCCTTCCTTATTTTACCATATCAAAATCACATATAAAATCCGTTGCGACGTACAACCCGATCCTACCATATCAATATCAATCCTCCCTTATTTCACTCATTGCGGCGTGCAACCCGATCCATAACAAAATCAATAAATGTAATTAACTCAGCAACTCAAATCACAAGAATCTCTACGATTAACGAATATGAAAACAAAACCATAAAGGAATCTCGTACCAAATCAAGAAATGCTACAATTATAACTGAGCAACAATATAAGCCAAATATATGACGGTTAAAGTGTACAAGTAAGACAATTAAGGAACATAACAATTAATTATGAAAGCATGGAAGAAGCTAAACTAACATTTTAATACGAGGATAAAAAATGACAAGTAGCAAGTTAAGGCATAGAAGACAATTAAATCATGTAACAATTAGGACATGGAATAAAATAATTAATGGAATACGGGAAAGCATGGAAACAATTATTTTGACGGTGTATATACACTAGCCACCTCGCATATATGCTACTACACATGTAATTCACATAACACATAACTCAAGGGATCCTATTCCCTCAAATCAAGGTTAGACCCAATACTTACCTCGCTCCGCAAGCAAATCAAAGCTCAAACGGGGTTTTTCCTTTAAAATTCGCATCCAAACCAATCGAATCTAACCAAAATCGAATCAATAACATCAAATAATGCTAGGGAAATCAATTACAATATATAAAGTTAAGATCTTTACACTTTTTCTGAAAAGTCAACAAAAGTCAACCTTGGGCTTGCTTGGTCAAAACCCGAGATTCGGACCAAAACTCAATTACCCCTGAGCTCGATTATGTAATTAGTTTCGAAATCCAACCTCAATGTGAGGTCTAAAACCCAAATTTACTAAATCCCTAATCCTACCCAAATCCCTAATTCTACCATGAAAACCCTACATTTGATGTTGAAAATTTATGAAATATAATGGGTAATTGAAAAGAAATAGATTAAAGTTGCTTACCAATGAATTTAGGAAGCAAAACTCTTGAAAAATCGCCTCTAGGGTGTTTAGGGTTGAGAGTTTGAAAGAAATGAGCTAAATCCCATTTTCTCCTCTTTTGTCGAGGCGCAGATTTTGCAAGTGCGACTTGGGGTTCGCAAATGCGAGAAATGTTTCGCAAATGCGACCCCGACCTCGCAATTGCGACGTCTGAGGCCTTTGCACCAGAACACGTAAAGTCCTAAGTCTTTCAACACTCCACCACGCGTCCGAAACTCACCCCAGCTCTCGGGGCTCCAATCCAAACCTGCACACAAGTCCAAAACATCATACGAACTCGCTCGCGCGATCAAAATACCAAAATAACACCTAGAACTACGAAACAGACACCAAAACGAATGAAATTTTTAATGAAACTTAAGAACATGCAATTTTTCAACCGGACGTCCGAATCACGTCAAATCAACTCCATTTTGCACCAAATTTTGTAGACAAGTCATAAATACTGAAATGAACATATACCAAGTTCCGAAATCATAATACGAACCGGTAGCAACAAAGTCAACCTACGGTAAACTTAAAAATTCTTTAAACCTTTAAATTTCTAGTTTTCAACAAATTACGTTAGATTAAGTTAGGGACTTTCGAATTCGATTCCGGGTATACGCCCAAGTCCTAAATTACGATACGTACCCACCGGGACCGTCAAAATACTGACACCGGTCCGTTTACACAAAATATTGACCGTAGTCAACTCAAATGAGTTTTAAGACACGATTTCATATTTTCATCAATTTTCTCATAAAAACCTTCCGAATAAAGGACACAGACTGTTTACGGAAATCGAGAAAGGATAAACAGAGATATTTGAGGTCTCAGAACATAAAAATGTGGGGTAAAACTATAAATGACCTATCGGGTCATCACACTTAATCATAATAATCACAAATTGAGTTAATTTCACTCAATTGGTTGTAAATATATACTTTTATTGTTCATAAATCTATCTTGTATCGGAGGTGTGTTTAGTGAACCGCAAACAATATATTAATAGTAAAATAAAACTAAAATATGACCAATATCTTCACAAAAATTATATGTAAAATATAAAAATAAAAATAATTTAAATTAACCAATATCTTTTATCAAATAATAATATTTTAAAGAATAATATTCGTGGCAATCCATTGCATTGCCACCAAAAGTACAACTTTAGGTCGCTCTTTAAAGTGGCATCGCTGTTTCAGCTGTGACTCAACAAAAGTAATTTGTATGTTGCCATTCTCAATGGCAAGCCTAAAAGTCGCTACCAAAGGTTATATTTGTATGTCGCTATTTTCAGTGGCGACCCCAAAAGGTAATATTTGTATGTAAGCCTAAAAGTCGCCACCAAATGTTATATTTGTATGTCGCTATTTTCAGTGGGGACACCAACAAAAAGTAATATTTGTATGTCGCTATTTTCAGTGGGGACACCAACAAAAAGTAATATTTGTATGTCGCCATTTTCGGTGGTGTCACGACCCAAAATCCAACTAGTCGTGATGGCTCCTAACCCAACCCACTAGGTAAGCCAATTAACAACTATCCAATTCCAATGATATTTAATAACACAGTTAAGTAAAGAAATTATCTGAATCTTATATATTTCTCAAGGACTGGTAGTACAAATCATGAGCTTCTAAGAATAGAGTTTACAAAGCTGAAATGACGTAAATAAATCATTTGTTTGAAAAATACATTAACAGAGTTTTATAGATCTAAGGCTACCATGAACAAGAGGCAGCTACAACCGGGACGCAGGTACATCTTCAAATCCAGCTCCCATCGAACACAACAACATCAACATCTGCACGCAAGGTGCAAAAGTGCAGTATGAGTACAACCGACACCATGTACTCAATAAGTAGCAAACCTAACTTTAGGTTGAAAGTAGTGACGAGCTAACACAAAGGTCGGGTCCAACACCAATATTCCACAACAGTTCATAACAACATAGTACAAGTAATAAAAGAGGTATCTCAGAAATAAAATGCTCAGTTCGTTCACAGTTCCAGAAAAATAGGCATTTCTTTTCAAGTATCTCAGTGAAAACCCAAATCTTTTACCGAAAATGCCAAAATACGAGTAAGTTTGAAAACTGTAATTTTTCCCAAAACTCCTTTCAATAACAAGTAAGATGTTTCATTTTCAGATAGCACGAGGAAAGTACGTTTCTATGCCTACATGTCAAGATACAGGTAAAATCATAAATGTCACCAAAATCGGGTAGCAGAAGGAAATGCATCTCTATGCATGTATCTCAAGTACGCATGTCAAATGCAATGCATCTCAATGATGAGCTCATGTACTCACACTCTCAGAGTACTCAATCTTACTGTCTCGCATTCCCTCTCACTATGCTCAATGCTCAGTACACTCAATCACTCAGCACTATACAATACCTGTTGCGGTGTGCAGCCCGATCCACATATGACCATAAGGCCCGTTGCACCTGATCCACATATATATAGCCATAAGGCTCGTTGCGGCGTACAACCCAATCCATATACATATATATAATCAACAGTGCTCACTGGGGGTGTGCAGACTCCAGAGGGGCTCCTACAGCCCAAGCGCTATAATCCGCACAGACAACTCACGTGTTGCACGCACAACTCACGTGCCATAATATCAATATCTAGATCCGCACGGACAACTCACGTGCTGCACAAACTACTCACATGCTATAGTATCAATATCTGGGTCCGCACGGACAATTCACGTGCTGCACGAACAACTCACGTGCTATAGTATCAATATCCTCACAAACAGGCCCCCAACCTCACTCAGTCATCAATCTCTCCGGTCTCACTCACGGGCTCACAATGTCATGAAACTAGCCCGACAACAATGATACGATGTATCAATAAATAACAACTGAGACTGAGATATGATATGAATACATAAATATGATTGAATACGAAATATTAATGAAATCAGTAAAATGACAATAAGAAACGACCACTATGGGTCCTAGCAGTATCGTCATAAAGCCTAAACATGATATCTAGCATGATTGGCAACTCAATTACTTTATCACATGGTGAAAACACAGACATCAACAAAGTAGGACCACTATACAGTACCATGGAAACAATAGAGTCTCAATTCACATGGTGCACACCCACACACCCATCACTTAGCATGTGCATCACCTCAATACCAATCATATAATACGTATTTCGGGGTTTCATACCCTCAGCCCCAAGATTAGAATAATTACTTACCTCGAACAAGCCAATACCAATGTCGAGCAAGCCAAGCGATGCTCCAAAGATGCCTTCACGCGCGTAGCGACCTCCGAACGACTCAAGCCAAAAGCAACTCAAATACATCAAATAAATCCTAAGAAAACAATTCCAAATGATAAATATCGAATCCTTAATCAAAACCCAAAATCGGCCAAAAATCACACCCGGACCCACACCTCGGAACCGAACAAAATTGCAAAATCCAACAACTCACTCAATTACGAGTCCAACCATACTAGATTCACCCGAATCCGACTCCAATTCGATGTTCAAAACTCAAAAATTCATATTATAAAATTTTAGGCTAAAGCCCCCAATTTCTCTTTTGAAACCCTCAATCAAATGCCAAAAATGAAGATAGATTCATGATATAAAATCAAAAATGAGTAGAGAACACTTACCTCAGTGCACAAGATGAAAAATTGCTTCAAGAATCGCCTCAATCCGAGCTCCATAACTCCCAAAATGAAGAAAGAACCAAAACCCTCGATAATATAACTTCTGCCCAGCGATTCTGCATTTGCGGACAATTCGTCGCATCTGCGACCACCGCCTTTGCGGTAATACTTCGCTTATGCGAAAACAGCATGACCCAACAATCCCTCGCACCTGCGGTATTTAAGTCACTTATGCGATCCCACTTCTGTGCACTTAAACCGCATATGCGGTTGCGCAAGTGCGTCCAAGCACCCGCACCTGCGATCCTCACGCCCAACTCCCCTTCACGCTTCTGCGACCATCGCACCTGCGCAAACCAGCCGTAGGTGCGATCACACCAGAACCAGCAGCTTAGCAAAAATCCAAAAATGTAATAAAATGATCCGAACCTCGTCCAAAACTCACCCGAGCCCCTCTGGACCCCGTCCGAACATGCCAACAAGTTCCATAACACAATACAGACCTACTCGAGGCCTCAAAACACACATAACAACATCAAAACAACGAATCACACCTCAAATCGAAATCTATGAATTTTGAACTTTTCAACTTCAATAACACGTGCCGAAACATAGCAAATCAACCCGGAATGAACCCAAATTTTTCACACAAATACCGAATAACACAACGAAGCTATTCCAATTTCTGAAACCACAATTCGAATCCGATATCCTCAAAGTCAACGTCTGATCTAACTTTTGGACTTTTCAAACCTTATAATTTCCAATTTTGCCAACTCGTGCCGAAACCTTCTAAAAACATCCAAATGCAAATCCGGGCATACGCCTGCATCCAAAATCACCATACGGACATACCGGAACCATTCAAACTCCGTTTCGGGTTCAAATTCAAAAAAAGTCAAACTTGGTCAACTTTTCCAATTTAAAGCTTCAACCATGAAATCCATTCTTCCAATTCGATTCCGAATAACCTGAAAACCATAACCGACGATTCACATAAGTCATAATATATCATACTAAGCTACTCATGCCCGTAAACTACCGAGCGAAGTGCAAATACTCAAAACGACCAGTTGGGTCGTTACATTCTCCCCCACTTAAATATACGTTCGTCCTCGAACGTGCCAAAAGTTGTTCCCAAAACTATCAGCCGCCGTATAACCTTACCATGCACATACCCCGGGGTGATCCCACGTCACCCTATCCCATACAGGTCCGATAACACAACATAACTGAAATTTCTCAATTCAACCTATCCCACAAGCCTTAGAATCCAATTTCCAACATCCGAAATTTCTTATAAGATCTGAATCTCGTAACCTACACACTGTATAAGTCTGAACAAGCTGTACCAAAAGCCGTAACCATAACCCAAATACTCAAAACTCAAATACCACATAGCTCAAATGCTCGTAGCAATGATTTTTAATCACAGTAGCTACTCAAATCAACCTAATACCGGTAATAACCTCGTATCAAACAAAGCCTCGTTCTAAACCTTCATATACTGACAATGATGAAAGAAACATGCAGAATTCATAACCATTCATCAGATCAACAAGTCAACCTCATCTGATAGAACCCATCCTAGATCTGATGACCTCATCTTATCAAATACCAGCTACTCTACTGACATGCCACACCAATACTACCCTGAGCCACGAACCGTGCAATCCGTGCACTAATACGCAACAATTCAGATATATTCAAACATAGAAAATGACCCAAACGAGATAACTGCCCCGCAAGCTTAACAAGTACCGCCACAACGAAATGCTGAAAGTCCATCACACACCGTAGAACTATAACACACGAACCTAACATAAGGTTCATACCTTAACACAACTCCGCTGCAATACGTGACCCCATCCAAACACTTATCCATATGAAATACCTCAGCCACCATGATCAAAATCAATAACCACGCGCAATCCGACATCAAGTACTCAAAATGCATTACCATAACCATGGAGAAGCAAATGATACAATGCCACACAAAACCCAAAATAACATAACCAATACACAATCAATCATGCAATACCAAATATCCATCTCGCTCAAATTCCGCTATAAGGCCCCAATAGAACCGCACCATGTGTGCATATAACCAACGAATCATAACTCCTCGTAGCATAGAAGGATAACTCACAGATCTTGTCAGAACACGAATAATCTCTACAATAAGCGAATGTCACATCCCTCAACCATATCAGTATGGAGCCAACCAATTCGATCCGGTGTAGAATATACATCCTCATTGGGCCTATCAATGGACCCCAAATCAACTCTGGTCACCTACAAATAGATAAATAACCCTCCGAAAGTCCACAATGACTGAGTCGTAACAAATTCTATCATCCTCTAACTAGCTTTGACCTCATTTTCACAGTCCACAACCATGAAACAATCTGCTCCTGAGAGCTCCTAGTCTCTAAAACCATAGAACACACAAATCACCACATCTGGTCCCAACTCCATCGTCTGAATGTCTGACACGTCTCTCATACACAATCATCCCACGAGGAATATTTCTCTGATTCTTCCGTGCCACATAGAAATATATGGAAATCAACAGTCGATCAACCAGGAGAGTGCCGTAATACTAATAAAGTAATATTATTCATCTATTCATCTGAAATCGTCCATGTTGCCTAAGTATTTATGTCCTTCCCTTCAAAACTGACCCATGACCTTGCACATGAAAATCTCAATCCCCCACAACACACCATCTATCATGCCATCATATGAAAAGTACGAGAATCTCATAATCCACTCCAAGTCATAAGCAAACTACATACACAATTAGCGAGGAACCTTCCATTTGATCTCCTCCAGGAAACAATCACAATACGCAACATGCTCCTCATGCCAGTAGGAAATATCCACCTCGAACCGTGATAGAAATCATCGAGAACTCTTTGGAATCCATTTGCACATAACCAAGCTATCATACCGAATTTCTCTAACTCAACCCAGCCACACAAGTCGCCAAAACCCAAGAGCATTGCCACGAAACACCTGTGGAGACTAGCCACATCATAAGTAACCAAAGAACCGATTATATCCATTACTGTGCTGATCCAACCTACTACCACGCTGTCCTATTTCTCCAAGCCCCTTCCAAATTGCCTTCAAATTGATACTTCTCCTTGCTGGAACACCACGATCTTTAACCAAAATTCACCACACAAGAGACCCTAGTATAAAACGACAATGCCCTAAGGCCCATAAACTGCTGACTTCCCTCTTAAGCACCCCAGAGCACCACAACCGCGACACCCACTCTAAAGAGAACTTATGTGAACCTAAAATTGTTTCCTTCACCTTCTTGATGCTGAAATGCATAATCCACAATGGTATGAAAATGCCACAAGTCTCGACACCATCCAATGTAACTCTCAATTTCTAGCCATATACAAATCTTGAAAATTCCAAATCGCTATATAAATCGTGAATCCATTAGAACCATTCTCGAGAGTCATCCACTCTACTCAAATCTCAATTAAACCGACCAAACGGACCGAACGACCTGTGCCCCATTAGCACACCAACACCCAAGGGAGTAACCCACACTCCTAAGCAACTGAGCAAATTCCTACTCCATGTACACTACATCCTTCGCGAATAACCACTCAATTATTTTATGATTCCCATATAGACATAGAGTGTAATACAACCTGTATCCAGAAATTCCTTTACCCGAGTCATCCCCGATCTCGACCTCTGCAAGTCATAACTGATTCACCAGTATACCCCGAACCGAAACCAATACAACGCATAACCGTGCAATCAACTCATCGATAGCATACTCCCCCACTTGACTCAAAGCCATGGAATAAAACATCTGATTACTTACAATAACCATACCCCATTACTACCATAATATCACAGTGAGATTCCACTAAATCCTTCATCCGCTCATGCAACATAAACCATCTAGTACCTCAAATCATCTACAATTCTCGCGTTCATCCTCGTGATGGTTAAGCCAACTTCCACAAGCGATCCAAACCCAAATTGTAACATATATCATTCACTGGTAAAATAGAACTCTATACAAAACATCACAGGGATCACATAAACTCAGGACACCTCGTAGGAGATAACCCACATGTTTTGCCTCAAACTGATATCTCTCTATACCTTTCCACAGTCACGACTACTATGCAATCACTTAATCTTCTCGATTCTGAACTCATCAACAAGACATGAGAATCTACTTCGCTCCATAACTAAACAACATGAGAGATCCCTCAACACACCCATAACTCGAGACCATACGCCAAATCAAGACAGAAACCATACACCCCATAGTCCTTGCTACATCTCAAGTAAACTCTTGTCATCACATTAGAACAATCTAAACACATCTCGAAGTCTCATCATACTCACCACATAGTCATCCAATCACAAATTCCACTAATAGGGACACCAACAGACCTATAAGTCCCAAAAGCCCATGCTCACACAATCAAAATCTCCGTGCTCAAGCTACCGTCAAAACCCGGCCTCAAGTCCTCCAGACTGGCCCATCATCAGCATGCCAAAATCACATCTTGCACCTCAACCATGGAATCACAAGCCGCTGGCGCACAACCGATATCGAGCGCTCACATGCGCATACAAATGCGTGGAAGGAATTCAAAGAGTTACGCTTCAAGCTGAATCAATGCCGTACGATAAGGAAAGAAAGATGGGAAGTATGTCCTAAATGTCCTGTAGCCTCTCGAAGATAGGTATGGACGTCATCATACCGATCCGCAAGACATTACTAGACATTTGCTCATGACTTATAGAACCTATGAACCTAGAGCTCTCATACCAACTTGTCACGACCCAAAATCCAACTAGCCGTGATGGCATCTAACCCAACCCGCTAGGTAAGACAATTAACAACTATCTAATTCTAATGATATTTAATAAGACAGTTAAGTAAAGAAATTATCTGAATCTTATACATTTTTCAAGGACTGGTAGTACAAATCATGAGCTTCTAAGAATAGAGTTTACAAAGCTGAAATGAAGTAAATACATCATCTGTTTGAAAAATATATTAATAGAGTTTTATAGATCTAAGGCTACCATGAACAAGAGGCAACTACAACCGGGATGCAGGTACATTTTCAAATCCATCTCCCATCGAATACAACAACATCAGTAGCCAATATCTGCATGCAAGGTACAGAAGTGCAGTATGAGTACAACCGACCCCTTGTACTCAATAAGTAACAAACCTAACCTTAGGTTGAAAGTAATGACGAGCTAACACAAAGGACGGGTCCAACACCAATATTCCATAACAGTTCATAACAGCATAATACAAGTAATAAAAGAGGTATCTCAGAAATAAAATGCTCAGTTTGTTCATAGTTCCAGAAAAATAGGCATTTCTTTTCAAGTATCTGAGTGAAAACCCAATTCTTTTACCGAAAATGCCAAAATACGAGTAAGTTTAAAAATTGTGATTTTTCCAAAAACTCCTTTCAATAACAAGTAAGATGTTTTATTTTCAGACAGCATGAGGAAAGTATGTCTCTATGCCTACATGTCAAGATACAAGTAAAATCATAAATGCCACCAAAACCGGGTAGCAGAATGAAATGCATCTCTATGCATGTATCTCAAGTATGCATGTCAAATGCAATTCATCTTAATGATGAGCTCATGTACACTTTCAGAGTACTCAATCTTACTGTCTCGCATTCCCTCTCACTATGCTCAATGCTCAGCACACTCAATCACTCAGCATTGTACAATACCTGTTGCGGCGTGCAGTCCGATCCACATATGACCATAAGGCCCGTTGCACCTGATCCACATATATATAGCCATAAGGCTCGTTGCGGCATGCAACCCGATCCATATACATATATATAATCAACTATGCTCACTGGGGGTATGCAGAGTCCAGAGGGGCTCCTACAGCCCAAGCGCTATAATCCGCACAGACAACTCACGTACTGCACGCACAACTCACGTGCCATAATATCAATAGCTGGATCCGCACGGACAACTCAGGTGCTGCAGAGACTACTCCCGTGCTATAATATCAATATCTGGGTCCGCACGGACAATTCACGTGCTACACCAACAACTCACGTGCTGCACGAACAACTCACGTGCTATAGTATCAAAACCATGATATGATATATCAATAAATAACAACTGAGACTGAGATATGATATGAATGCATAAATATAACTGAGTTCGAAATATCAATGAAATCAGTGAAATGGCAGCAAGAAACGACCACTATGGGTCCTAGCAGTATCGTCATAAAGCCTAACCATGATATCTAGCATGATTGATAACTCAATTACTTTATCACATGGTGAAAACACGGACATCAACAAAATAGGTCCACTATACAGTGCCATGGAAACAACAAAGTCTCAATTCACATGGTGCACACCCACACGCCCATCACCTAGCATGTATGTCACCTCAATACCAATCACATAACACGTATTTCGTGGTTTCATACCCTCAACCCCAAGATTAGAAGAGTTACTTACCTCGAACAAGCCAATACCAATGCCGAGCAAGCCAAGCGATGCTCCAAAGATGCCATATCGCGCGTAGCGACCTACAAATGGCTCAAAACTAGCCAAAGGCAACTCAAATACATCAAATAAAGCCCAAGAAAACAATTCCAAATGATAAAGATCGAATCCTTAATCAAAACCCAAAATCGGCCAAAAGCACACACGGACCCACACCTTGGAACTTGACAAAACTCACAAATCCAACAACTCACTCAATTACGAGTCCAACCATACTAGTTTCACCCAAGTCTGACTCCAATTCGATGTTCAAAACTTAAAAATTTATATTATGAAACTTTAGGCTAAAACCCCAAATTTCTCTTTTGGAACCCTCAATCAAATGCCAAAAATGAAGATATATTCATGATATAAAATAAAAAATGAGTAGAGAACTCTTACCCTAGTCCACAAGATAAAACTTACTTCAAGAATCGCCTCAATCCGAGCTCCATAACTCCCCAAATGAAGAAAGAACCAAAACCCTCGATAATATAACTTCTGCCCAGCGATTCTGCATTTGCGGACAATTCGTCGCATCTGCGACCACCGCCTTTGTGGTAATACTTCGCTTATGCGAAAACAACATGACCCAACAATCCCTCGCACCTGCGGTATTTAAGCCACTTATGCGATCCCGCTTCTGTGCACTTAAACCGCATATGCGGTTGCGCAAGTGCGTCCAAGCACCCGCACCTGCGATCCTCACGCCCAACTCCCCTTCACGCTTCTGCGATTTCTTTGTCGCTTCTGCGACCATCGCACCTGCGCAAACCAGCCGTAGGTGCGATCACACCAGAACCAGCAGCTTAGCAAAAATCCAAAAATGCAATGAAATGATCCGAACCTCGTCCGAAACTCACCCGAGCCTCTCGGGACCCCGTCCGAACATGTCAACAAGTTCCATAACACAATTCGGACCTACTCGAGGCCTCAAAACACACATAACAACATCAAAACGACGATCACATCTCCAATCGAAATCTATAAACTTTGAACTTTTCAACTTTAATAACTCGTCCAAAAGATAGCATATCAAACCAGAATGAACTCAAATTTTGCACACAAGTCCCGAATAACATAACGAGTCTATTCCCATTCCTGGAACCACAATTCGAATCCGATATCCTCAAAGTCAACTTTCGGTCTAACTTTTGAACTTTCTAAACTTTCAAATTTCCATTTTTTGTCAACTTATGCCGAAACCTTCTAGAAACATCCAAATGCAAATTCGGACAAACGCCCGCATCCAAAATCACCATACGGACCTACCGGAACCATCAAAACTTCGTTCCGGGTTCAAATTCACAAAAAGTCAAATTTGGTCAACTCTCATAATTTAAAGCTTCAACCATGAAATCCATTCTTCCAATTCGATTCCGAATAACCTGAAAATCAAAATTGACGATTCACATAAGTCATAATACATCATACGAAGCTACTCATGCCCGTAAACTATCGAGCGAAGTGAAAATGCTCAAAACGACTGGTTGAGTCGTTACAAGTGGCAACCCTAAAGTCGCCACTAAAGGATATTTTATGTGTCGCTATTTTCCATGGCAACCACAAAAATATCAGCAAAAGGTTAAATTTGTATGTCGCTATTTTCATTGGCGACCACAAAAAGTCTCCACAGAAAATAATTTTTTACGTCGCAATTTTCAATGGCGACCCCCAAAAGTCGCCACACAAAGTAATATTTTTACGCCACCATTTTCAGTGGCGACTCTATAAGTCGCCATAAATGATTGTATTTGTATATCGCCATTTTCAGTGGCGACTCTAAACGTCACCACCAAAGGTAATATTTGTACGTCGCTATTTTCAATGGCGACCCCAAAGGTACCCTAAAGGTAATATTCTTATATTCGTGGCGTCTAAAGTCAAGCAAAATCAAGTAGAGCACTAAGTTCAATTATTTTATTTTATTGCTTTAGTCCACTTTTTATTGACGTTATTCGTGGTGAATTATTTGATCACCACAAAAAGTACTGCTTTAGATCGCTTTTTATGTGGCGCCTACATACGGTTTTCATTGTTGCCACAAAAATAATTTTTTTACGCCACCATTTTCAGCGGCGACCCTATAAGTCGCTATTTACACAAAACGTAGACCGTAGTCAACTCAAATGAGTTTTAAGGCACTATTTTATATTTTTATCAATTTTCTCATAAAAACCTTCTGGAAAAAGGACACAAACTATGCACGCAAATCGAATAAGGCTAAACAGAGCTATTTGAGGTCTCAGAACACATAAATGATGGATAAAACTATAAATGACTTATCGAGTCATCATACTTAATCATAATAATCATAAATTGAGTTAATTTCACTCAATTGGTTGTAAATAAATACTTTTGTTGTTCATAAAACCTTGTATCAAAGGGGGTTTAGTGAACCGCCAATAATATATTAATAGTAAAAGAAGCTAAAATATAGCCAATATTTTCACAAACTTTATAGGTAAAATACCAAAATAAAAATAATTTGACTTAACCAATATCTTTTATCAAATAATAATATTTTAAAGAATAAAATTTGTGGCAATCCATTGCATCGCCACTAAAAGTACGACTTTAGGCCGCTCTTTGAAGTGGCATCACTGTTTCAACGGCGACTCAAAAAATAATTTGTATGTTGCCATTCTCAATGGCGAGCATAAAAGTCGCCACCAAAGGTTATATTTGTATGTCGCTATTTTCAGTCGGGACACCAACAAAAAGTAATATTTGTATATCGCCATTTTCAGTGGCAACCCTAAAGTCGCCACTAAAGGATATTTTATGTGTCTCTATTTTCCGTGGCAACCCTAAAAATCGCCGCAAAAGGTTAAATTTGTATGTCGCTATTTGCCGTGGCGACCTAAAATTCGCCGCAATAGGATAAATATGCATGTCGCGACCCCCAAATGTTGCCACAAAAAGTAATATTTTTACGCCGCCATTTTCAGTGGCGACCTTATAAGTCACCATAAATGATAGTATTTGTATGTCGCTATTTTCAGTGACGACTCTAAACATCACCACCAAAAGTAATATTTGTATGTCGCTATTTTCAATGGCGACCCCAAAGTTACCCAAAAGGTAATATTCTTATATTCGTGGCGTCAAAAGTCAAGCAAAATCAAGTAGAGCACTAAGTTCAATTATTTTATTTCATTGCTTTAGTTCGCTTCTTATTGACGTTATTTGCGGCGAATGATTTGATCGCCACCAAAAGTTAGAATAATTTTTATCCATTTTTAACAATTCAAATTAAATAATAATGAATAAGTCGAAAAACTAAAATAAATCTGAAATAGAGTATGAAAACCATAATAACCGCAACATCTAGATACAATCCCAGAACTGGTGTCACAAGTGCACGAGCAACTAGAATAATATAGATAATGGTCCGAATGAAAGTAAAACTGTCTGAAAAGAAAGAAACAACTATGATAAGGTAGGAGGGAACTTCAGGGCTGCGAACGCCGTGCAGCTGTACCTCAAGTCTCCGTCCGATGGTCAATCCTAGCAATCTACTGACCGCCGCTGGGACCGTCTCCAAAATCTTCACATGGAGTGCAACGTGTAGTATGAGTACAACTAACCCCATGCACTCAACCCTCGAAATCAGTAAAGACAGCAAGACCAGCAATCAGAATCTCGTATGAAAGCATCGAAAACTAACACAGTACAACAATGAATTCAAGACACACAACCCGTTGCGGCGCGCAACCCGATCCCACCGTACAACACAATCCTCTTTTATTTCACCCGTTGCGGCATGCAACCCGATACCACCGTACAAACATAATCCTTCCTTATTTCACCATATCAATATCAATAATAATATATAAAATCCGTTACGGCACGCAACCCGATCTCACCATATAATCAAAATCAATATCATATTCCTCCATTATTTCACCATATCAAAATCACATATAAAATCCGTTGCGACGTACAACCCGATCTTACTATATCAATATCAATCCTCCTTTATTTCACTCGTTGCGGCGTGCAACCCGATCCATAACAAAATCAATAAATGTAATTAACTCAGTAACTCAAATCACAAGAATCTCTATGATTAATGTATATGAAAACAAAACCATAAAGGAATCTCGTATCAAATCAAGAAATGCTACAATTATAACTGAGCAACAAGACAAGCCAAATATATGACACTTAAAGTATACAAGTAAGACAATTAAGGAACATAACAATTAATCATGAAAGCATGTAAGAAGCTAAACTAACATTTTAATACGGGGATAATAAATGACAAGTAGTAAGTTAATGTCACGACCCAATTTCTCCAATAGGTCGTGATGGCGCCGAACGTTACCGCTAAGCAAGCCAATCGTGAACTAACTGTGTGATGTTTTTCTTTTAACAGTTTAGAAATAGTTGATTCTAAATTATTGAATAAATAAGATGTGAAAATTTAATAAAATGAGAGTTAACCAATCTTAAGAGCAAATGAAATGAAGTAAATAACCAAAAATCATCAGGTGACTACTAGCATGATCTCCAAGACCAGGTGTCACAAGTGTATGAGCTACTAGTAGAATATACAAAAATACTACACTACTGTCTGAAGTGAAATAAATAGAAAAAAAGCAAAAGAAAGACTTCGGGTGCTGCAGAACGGGCTCGCAAGGCAGCTCGCCACAAAGGCTCGTGGAATCAAGGATGCGCACTGGGAGGATAACCAGATGCACCTGCCTCAGATCCTGCACGATAAGAACAAAAGTATAGCGTGAGTACATAAACAACATGTACCCAGTAAGTATTTAGTCTAACCTCAAAGAAGTAGTGACGAGAGATTGACTTCGACACTTACTATCTGCTAAGAATAAAATACAGAGATTTATAATTAAGCATGGACTACATAAATGAAGCTAAAAATTCATTAACAAGAAATAATAAACAATTCTTTCACTAATGGTAAATCCCTATATAATTTTCCATCCTTTAACAATTTAATCACTCAAGCCAATGAAATAATACCAAATATAATTGGGCTCCAAGTATTATTACGCACGAATTATGCCGAGGTCGTACAACCTGATCCAAAATTATAAACATATATACTGTGCACTGTCGAGGGTCGAATGACACGAACCATAGATGCATCTATTCTACTGCCGAGGCATTTAGCCAGCTCCACAAGAAGAGAAAAATACTTTATAAACAACCGATTCAAAGATTATTAAGAGGCTAATATCCAAAGAAGCACCAATTCTCATTAACGGTCAAGTAACCCGTCCAAAACTCAAGTAAATGAAATTCCACCTTTTAAAATTCCTTTATCAAGTTTCAATATGATTTAAGAACTTAAATTAACAAGTAGGGTGCAAATATCACAAGTATAATATGATTTGGGTCCTAAACTACCCGGACATAAGCATAATTACTTAATTAGTAGCTACGTACGGACTCTCGTCATCTCGTATGTACGTAGCCCCCACAAATAGAAGCACGTATTAATTCAATTCACCCATGGGGTTAATTCCCTCGTATAAGGTTAGAAAAGAGACTTACCTCATCTCATAGCTTACTTTCTGGTCCACAAATGTGCTTTAAACACTCAACTCGGTGCCAAACGACTTGAAACTAGTCAAATGCTATATAAAATAATCAATACGTGCTCAAAATTTCATATTCTAACTATTAAAGTGACTACCCAATCCCAATTGAAGAATTTCTAAAATTCATCCCCGGGCCCACATGCTCGGATTCCGGAAATTTTCGAAGAAAGTTGCTACCCATAACCTCACGAACTCAAATATAAAATTTTTACTAAATTCCATAACCTTTTTCGTGGTTAAATCCCATTTTTATTAAAACCTAAGTTTTTTATCTAAACCCATGATTTCACAAATTTTACATGTTAAATCTACCCATAATCTATGTATTTAACATACATTGTGTAGAAATTACTAACCTCAAAGTGTTAGGTGAAAACTCCTCTCTAAGAGCTCCAAACAAATCGCTCAAGGATTGAAATAAATGAGCTTAAAATGCCTAAGTCCCGTCTTAAATGAGGTTATATTTTCTGCGACTTTCGCACCTGCGGAGGGTTCGCCGTTTTTGCGGCTCCGCATATGGGGAAAAGTCATCGCAGATGCGGTCCTTGCCTAGTGGCCTACTTCCGCTTCTGCGGGTCCGCTCCTGCGATGCACATGCCGCACATGCGGCTTTGGTCGTTCCTGCGATTTCTTCTATCGCACTTGCGTGTTCGCAGATGCGCACGCCCACCCGCATCTGCGGTTCCTGTGTTGCTCGTCCTGGGCTACTTCTGCGACTTCTTGCTCGCACCTGCGGCTAGCCCGCCGCAGGTGCAATTACACCAGAAGCCTGGTGCTTCAGCTGCTGCCCCTAAGTCCGACATAGTCCCGTGCCTAGTCCGATTGACAACCGGGGCCCCCAGGGCCCCACCCAAATATACCAACAAGTTTGAAATCATAAAACATATTCGCTCGCACCCTTGAAATGCATAAAACAACAACGAAACTAAGAATCATACTCTAAACCAAATTAAATCAACTTATGAACTTTAAGTTCTTCCAACTTACTCTGAACGCGCTGAAACATACTTAGACTACTCGGAATGACACCAAATTTTTTGGGCAAGTCTTAAATCGCCATACAGGACTATTCCCAGGCTCAGAATCCCAATTGGACCTTGATAACACTAAATTCTACTTCAAACCAAATCTAAAGAACTTTAAAACCTTCAAAGAGCCAACTTTCACTATTAGGCGTTGAAACGCTTCCGGGTCATCCAAAACCCGATCCGAACATATGTCCAAGTCCGAAATCATCATACGAACTTATTAAAACCGTCAAATCCTGATTCCGAGGTCGTTTGCTCAAGACTTTGACCAAAGTCAAACTTAGCCATTTTAGCCAACCTTAAGGAACCAAATGTTCCGATCTCAATCCGAACCCTTCCAAATCCCGAACTAACCATTCACGCAAGTCATAAAACAGTAAAACTACGTACGAGGAGTCTTATTTAGGGGAACGAGGTTCTAGAAAGCAAAACGACCAGTCGGGTCATTACAGTTAAGGCATATGAGGCAATTAAAACATGTAATAATTAGGACATGGAATAAAATAATTAATGGAATATGGAAAAGCATGGAAATAATTACTTTGACGGCGTATATACACTCGTCACCTTGTATATACGCCGCTACACATTTAATTCACAAAGCACATAGCTCAAGGTTTCATATTCCCTCAAATCAAGGTTAGACGCAACACTTACCTCGCTCCGCAAGCAAATCAAAGCTCAACCGAAGCTTTTCCTTTAAAATCTGCCTCCAAACCAATAGAATCTAACCAAAATTGACTCAATAACATAAAATAATGCTAGGGAAATCAATTACAATACATAAAGTTAAGATCTTTACACTTTTCCCAAAAAGTCAACCCCGAGCTCGCTTGGTCAAAACCCGAGATTCGGACCAAAACACAATTACCCATTCACCTCGAGCCCGATTATGTAATTAGTTTCAAAATCCAACCTCAATGTGAAGTCTAAATCTCAAATTTACAAAAACCCCTAATCCTACCCAAATCCCTAATTTCTACAATGAAAATTCTAGATTTGATATTGAAAACTTATGAAATAATGGGCAATTGAAAAGAAACAAATTAAAGTTGCTTACCACTGAATTTAGGAAGAAAATCTCTTGAAATAATCGCCTCTAGGATGTTTAGGGTTGAGAGTTTAAAAGAAATGAGCTAAATCCCATTTTTTCCTCTTTTGTCCAGGCGCAGATGTCGCAATTGCGATCTCGGGTTCGCAAATGTGACGAAGCTCACATCTCTGTTGTCATCGCATTTGCGATGAATTGTTCTCAAATGTGAACACTGGACCTTCGCAAAAGCGATTAATCGATCGCAAATTGCGATCCATGTTGTCCCAGTCCCTTTTCTCAATTGCGAAGGAATAATTCACAAATGCAAACCTGACAGAGGCCCTCTACTATTGCAAATGTGACCCTGACCTTGCAATTACGAGATATGAGGCTTGTGCACCAGAACTAGCAAAGGCCTAAGTCTTTTAACACTCTGCCACGCGTCCCAAACTCACAATAGCCCTCGGGTCTCCAATCCAAGCATGCACACAAGTCTAAAAATATTATACGAACTCGCTCGCGCGATCAAAATACCAAAATAACACCTAAAACTATGAATCGGATACCAAAATAAATGAAATTTTTAATGAAACTTAAGAACATGCCATTTTTCAACCGGACATCCGAATCACGTCAAATCAACCCTGCTTTGCACCAAATTTTGTAGACAAGTCATAAATACTGAAATGAACCTATACCAATTTACGAAACCGTAATCCGAACCCGGTAGCAACAAAGTCAACCTACGGTCAAACTTAGGAATTCTTTAAGATTTTAAATTTCTAGTTTTCAACAAATTACGTTAAATCAAGTTAGGGACTTCCAAATTCGCTTCCAGGCATACGCCCAAATCCTAAATTACGATACGTACCCACCGGGACAGTCAAAATACTTATCCCGATCCGTTTACATAAAACGTTGACCATAGTCAACTCAAATGAGTTTTAAGGCATTATTTCACATTTTCATCAATTTTCTCATAAAACCTTCTGGGAAAAGGACACTGACTGTGCACGCAAATTGAAAAAGACTAAACGGAGCTATTTAAGGTCTCAGAATAAAGAAATGATGGATAAAACTATAAATGACTTATCGGGTCATCACACTTAATCATAATAATCACAAATTAAGTTAATTTCACTCAATTAGTTGTAAACATATACTTTTATTGTTCATAAATGTCATGCTACAAAACCGAGGAGCGCGACTGACGCTCAACTGAGTGAACCCAACCGAGCAAGCCTATTAGATTCCTTCTACCCAAACTCATTCATGAATAAAGAGAATATATGTTTTTCTTAATTAAACAATAAAGTGGTCATGTCTGCAATTACCAATTTCTTACCATAAGTTTCACCATTTTTAAAGTCTCAAATGGACAAGTAATACAACCACAATATAGCATAGTTTGTCTTTTCCAGCTCCAATACACAACCCACACTATGTCTATGGAGCCTCTATAGATAAAGAAGAGTACAATGATAATGCCGGCAATAAGGCCCCGGCTATACCTCAACCATAATACATAAAGAACAAAAGATACATGACCCCGGGATGAAGTGGGGCTCACCAAGTCAGCAGGAAAGAAGGTGTACTGCTACCACTGATTAATGTCTCCTGCTGTGGAACTACCTGCATCCATTTAAAGATGCAGCGCCCCCGGTAAAAGGGACGTTAGTACCGTCGAATAGTACTAGTATGAAAACTAAACACCAATTTAAAAATTTAGAAATACAAGATAATTATGATGAACCAGTGCGGTAATAGAATAATATAGATAACCATCTCAACCATAGAAATCTTATGAAAAGCTATCAACAATATTTATAGGATTTAAGATGAGATTCTCTATAACCATCTTCACACAAAGAGGCCCCGCCGCCTCACCCGACGTATGCAGGTGGAGGTGTACGTACAATATCATAACTCAAATCAAGCAGCCCTGCCGCCTCACCTCAATGTATGCGGCTGGATGTATAACCACAGTACCAAGAACCTACGCAAAGCGGTTATGCCGCCTCACCCCAATGTATGCGGGTGTAAATGCATCAACGATACCAATACCAACACAAAGCGTCTATGCCGCCTCACCCCAATGTATGCCGGTGGTGTTGCCACAACAATACAAAAATCGTATACAAAGCGGTCATACCGCCTCACCCCAATATAAGCGGGTGGAGGTACAGTCCCACAATATCATAATTCCTACACAAAGCGGTCATGCCGCCTCACCCTAAGATATATGCGGGTGGAGGTGTATCACCATCACAATCTCTATAACATAATCTCCACACAAAGCGGTCATGCCGCCTCACCCCAATGTATGTGGGTGGAGGTGTATCACAATCACAATCTCTATACAACTGGACATAATAACTTTCACATAAATCATGACTAGAAATTATAACACGTGGATACGTAATCCATAGTTTAGGACACATCCTCAATTTATAATGCAATATGATAAGAGCGTTTGAAATACGAATTGAACATATATCTTTATCACAAAACTTATCGGAATACTCGATTTATAATCAACATCTCAGAACTTACAAGGATAATGAGAATTCCAATTCTTAAAGAAGAGTTTAGCCAACATACCTCACTTGAGCTTCCTTACACTCTAAATGTTCCGGAATTCTTAGCAACTTCAATCTATTTTAGAAATATAGCAAATTGAACCAAAATTAGGAAGATGATTATGGTTCTAGCTCATTTGAGCATTTTATCAAACACTAGGTGTGCATTAAGGTTTCAAGGCCCTTTTATGGAGGATTCCATCATCCCACAACCCAATCTTTACCATTTTTAGCTCAACAATCTTCCTACATCCTTTAATAATACATGCATGTAAAATAACCAATCCTCTTGCCCAGAAATTATCTTGCTTATTATCCATTTCTACACAAAATTCGAAATTGAGGGTTAGGGTATAGAACCTTACCTTTAGGATGAAGACCTAGTGAGTTTCCCTTCTTAATCTTCCAAAACTTGGGCAAGAATTGAAGGACAGATATTGGAGAACACCTTCTCACCCTATGGTACCCTCTCTCACTCTAAAATATCAGATAATAGCTCAAAAATGACCCAAAGAGTGTATTTAACGAAATAGGATCGGATTTTAAAAATCCAAAAATGGAGCTCCGAAACAAGGTATGCGATCGCATAACCGATATGCGGACCGCATATCGGTGGCATAATTGGTTACCAAATAGTCAAAAGAACTGCCTGTATATGCGGTCACTATGCGGTCCGCATAACCGTTATGCGGTCGCATAATGCACCGCATAACAGTTATGCGGTCGCATAGTCGACTGCATAATTGCTTCCAATTGGTCCAATTAACTGCCTCACTCGGCGGCCATTATGCGGCCCGCAGAGTAATTCTGCGGTCGCATAATGGACCGCAGAAATGTACTTTTCCGCCAAATATTTTTCTTTACTTTCCGGTGCATTGTTCAACCCAAAAAGTCTCGCAAGCTCGCCGCGAAGAATTTCTACAATCCTCAAACACGTAAGCCTAGTCTGATACCATGAAACATTATTTTCTTTGCAAAATTTACCGGGCTTACCACTTAAGTATTTTTTGGGGTATTACAATTAATCTACCTTGTATCAGAGGGGGGTTTAGTGAACCGCCAACAATATATTAATAGTAAAAAAACTAAAATATGACCAATATTTTCACAAAACTTATATGTAAAATATCAAAATAAAAATAATTTGAAACATATATTTAATCAAATAATAATATTTTAAAGAATAATATTCGTGGCAATCCATTGCATCGCCACCAAAAGTACAACTTTAGGTTGCTTTTTGAAGTGGCATCGCTATTTCAGCGGCGACTCAACAAAAGTAATTTGTATGTTGCCATTCTCAATGGCGATCCTAAAAGTCTCCACCAAAGGTTATATTTGTATGTCGTTGTTTTCAGTGAGGGACACCAACAAAAAGTAATATTTATATGTCGCCATTTTCAGTGGCAACCCTAAAGTCGCCAATAAAGAATATTTTATGTGTCGCTATTTTCCGTGGCAACACCAAAAGTCGCCAAAAAAGGTTAAATTTGTATGTCACTATTTTCAGTGGCGACCCTAAAGTCTCCGCAACAGGATAAATGTGTATGTCGCTATTTTTATTGGCGACCACAAAAAGTCGCCATAAAAAATAATTTTTTACGTCGCCAGTTTCAATGGCGACCCCCAAATGTCGCCACAATACATAATGTTTTTATGCCGCCATTTTCAGTGGCGACCCTATAAGTTGCCATAAATGATTGTATTTGTATGTCGCCACTAGTATTTCTAGCGACAATTCTCGCTACTAAATCACATACTATAGTGGCGATAAGAGCTGCCATTGAAGGTATCATAGTATTTGTGGCGACTGTAGTCGCTACAACAAGTTTTCTTCAGTGGCGACCTAACACAAAGCTACCTTGTGGTTAGGGGTGTCAATGGTTCAGTTCAGCCGGTTGTTTTATAAAAATTTGTACCATACCAATTTTTCGGTTATTTTATTATGTATAACCAAAATTAGACTTTTCGAAACATTCTCAATCATGTTGGTTTCTCTTCGGTATCTGTACGGTTCGGTTAATTTTCGATATTTCTTTAAATGTCAGGTAAAGGTCACTAGTAGAGGTAGAATGCAATAACATACGTACTTTTATGGGACTTTGCAAAATTCTCTAGACATGTTTACTATTTAAAGAGTGATGAATTAAGAAAACATGAAAGATGACTAGAGTATTAAATCCATCAACTATTCTACAGCAACATAAAAGAAAATAAGCAATGACAAAGAAAATATAAATCACACGAATGAAATATATTAACCAAGTTGGGATTCAAGAATAAAGTATATGGAAGATTAAATATTCAAAAAGATTAATTTAAATCATACTAAAGGAAATATATTCAATATATTACAGTTTGCTACTCATAATCGCTAGAATACCTTATATCTTGCTAGCGAATATGCTGGAAATAATTTATTTTCAATAGGAGTAGCATAATAGTTTTAGAAATTAGGATTTTGAGTTTAATTACTCGTTGATTTTTAGCCATTTTTATAATTCCAATGCCAAAAAAAGTATTAATGCTTTATTATTTTTAACCATAATATATAAATATATTTTCTAGATGTGAATTTATTTTGTATGGTTCGGTATTTTTTTCAATTTATTTTCACAAAATAAAAAACCTACCCTAATTATTGGTACGGTTATAGATTTATATAAAAACCTACGGTTTTATTAAACGAATCCTAAAAATCGGTTCGATACGGTACGGTTCGGTCGATTTTTAAATATCCATTGACACCCCTACTTGTGGTTGCAGATTTTCTTTACCTACTGTGGCGACTATCTTAATGAACAAAAATGGTGATATTGTTCTCCACAAATGAGTGCTTTTTGTGGCGATCTTCGGCAGTCGTCACAAATAACATTTAGTAACGGATGTACATAGGTCGCCACTAATTGGTTTTAATGGCGATATTCTGTGAATTAGTGGCGACTTAAGTCGCCGCTAAAGGTCTGATTTCTTGTAGTGAATTATATATGCCTCATGCCGCTTCTATTTTTTGCTATGATCGTGTTTATTTTAAACTCGCTTGTCCAAAATTCTTTGTCCGCTATTGATAAGTGGCTGTTTGTCTTATGTTTTTTTAGTTTACTAATTTCATTACTTATCGTGAGTTATTACATGTAAATTTTAGGAGACCTAATAAGACTTTTAAAAATATGAACTAATCTTGCAGATAAGGATATTATGCACCTGCATGTGTTTTATGCATGAACATTAGCCACTATAGGTAAATTTTTTATCACACTTTGTTCGGCAATTTGAATCTTTTGCAGTTTTCTCATCTTTCATGTTAAATCCCTTTGAGTTTTAGATAATACTTTCGACGTGTCTCTTCGTCCTTACTAAAATACTAAAAAGAAAAAACAATTGTACAAAGAGTTATATATAATCATCTTAATACTTATTAATGCAACTTCTTTTTTTATCCTGATCTTAAAATAAAATTCAATATTTGATTCCTGTGGACCCTTAACAAATACCTCAAAAGTCAGATATCATTTTCTAATGCAAGATTTTTAACTTGAGGTGGCCGATGGAATAATTAATTTTTGTTTGCAGCAGTATCAGAGTGAAAAGATGTTATAATATGACTTAATTAAACCGAAACTCAATTATTTTCTTGGATTCATTTCATCTGCCCATTGTTGTCACTGCTTTGCTCACGAATTTGTCGTTTTTAGTAATATATATAAGAATACATTATAATTACTGAAATCGACAAAGACTAAGTAAAAAGGAAAAAAGAGATACACCAGTGGATAGTTATATTCACCGCCAAAATGGATCTCAATTGTCATGACCAACTCACCATTCTACTATACCTACAATCCAAATTTGTGGCGCAATTATCTTTTACTTTTTGTGTCAAGCAAAGGGATTTGTCAATCCAAAGCTAGCGGTCACGGAGGCCAAGACGGCAGCTTTTAATCGTTTGTACGAGAAACTCGAGGGTCGAGGTGGGGATAAGAGGTTGTCCAGGTTAGCCAAGGCGCGATAAAGGAAGGCGCATGACTTGGATCAAGGGAAGTGCATCAAGGACGAATAAGGTAGAGTTTTATTGGATGAGGGACTTATCCATCGGAGATGGCAGACGATCTATAGTCTCTTGAACGAGGAAGGGGACAGGAGCATTGTATTGGGTGATTTGGAACTCTCAGGGAGTCGTTGTAACTTTGGGTATTGTAGGCGGATTAGAGTTGATGAAGTTGAGGGGGCTATGCGTAAGATGAGCAAGGGCATAACGACCGGGCCGGATGAAATCCCGGGGGAGTTTTGAAAAAGCGCGGGCAAGGCAGGTTTGGAGTGGCTCACTAGGTTATTTAATGTCATTTTTAGAACGAAGAAGATGCTCGAAGAGTGGAGATGGAGCACGATGGTTCCTATATACAAGAACAAGGGTGATATCCAAAATTGCAATAACTATCGGGGTATCAAACTGCTTAGCCATACTATGAAAGTCTGGGAGAGAGTAGTAGAGCTAAGGGTGAGAAGGAGTGTGTCTATTTCCGAGAGCCAGTTCGGGTTTATGCTGGGGCGTTCGACTACAGAAGCCATCCACATTGTTAGGAGATTGATGGATCAGTATAGGGAGATAAAGAATGACTTGCATGTGGTGTTCATCGACTTAGAAAAAACGTACGATAAAGTTCCGAGGGAGGTTTTGTGGAGATGTCTGGAGGTAAGAGGTGTACTGGTTGTCTACCTTAGGTTAATTAAGGACATGTATGATGGAGTAAAGACTCGAGTGAGAACGGTGGGTGGGGACTCGGACCAGTTTCTGGTTATGATGGGGTTGCATCAGGGGTCGACACTCAGCCCTTTTTTGTTTGCTCTGGTGATGACGTACTGACGTGCCACATCTAAGGGGGGGTGTCGTGGTACATGGTATTTGCAGATGATATTGTATTGATTGACGAGACGCGAGACGGGGTGAACGTGCAATTAGAGGTATGGAGGCAGACCCTGAAATCTAAAGGTTTCAAGTTGAGCAGGACCACGATAGAATTCTTGGAGTGTAAGTTCAGTGGGGAGACTCAAGGAGGGGAAGAAAAGGTGAGGCTGGACTCGCAGGTCATCCTTAGGAGAGGGAGTTTTAAGTACCTTGGGTCTATTATTCATGGGGATGGGGAGATTGATGAAGATGTCACCTATCATATTAGGGCAGTATGGATGAAATGGAGACTCGCTTCGGGTGTTTTGTGTGACAAGAAGGTGCCACCGAAACTTAAGAGTAAGTTCTACATAGTGGTGGTCAAACCAACGATGTTGTATGGGGCTTAATGTTGGCCAGTCAAGATCGCTCATGTCCAGAAGATGAAGGTAGCAGAGATGAGGATGTTGAGATAAATGTGCGGACACACCAGGTTAGATATGATCGAAAATGAGGTTATTCGCGACAAGGTGGGTATGGCCCCTATTGAGGACAAGATGCGGGAAACACAACTTAGGTAGTTTGGTCATGTGAGGAGGAGGAGCACAGACGCGCCGATGAGGAGGTGTGAGAAGTTGACATTGGAGGGCCTACAGAGAGGTAGAGGTAGGCCAAAGAAGAGGTGGGGAGAGGTGATTAGGCAAGACATGGCGCAGTTTCAGCTAACAGAGGACATGAACCTTGATAGGAAGGTATGAAGGTCGAGGATTAAGATAGTAGAGTAGGTAGTCTAGAGTGTTCATAACAGTAGTATTGGTACACAGTCTCGCTTCCTGTTGGTAGTAGGTTTTTATGCCTAACCGTTGTTTTCTTTCATTGTTGATCACCTTATTGTCTTGTTGTTTTATTCTACTTTTATATGGCTTTTTGGTATTGTTCCTTCTTGTCTATATTTTCACTAATGCAGTGCTTATACTTTCCTGAGCCTAGGATCTATTGGAAACAACCTCTCTATCCTCACAAGATAGGGGCAAGGTCTACGTACACATTACCCTCCCCAGACCCCACAATGTGGGATAATACTGAATATGTTGTTGTTGTTGTTTATGTCAAGCTTAGGCACCACCAAATATATAATAATAATAATAATAATAATAATAATAATAATAATAATAATAATAATAATAATAATAATAATAGCAACAATATGACATGGGTGGATGCACACTCACATTGATTTAAATCTTGGCGGAAAACTTTTATACAAATTATATAAAAATAAAAATAAAAATGGTTTGAATTAGCCAATATTTCTATAAAAAATAATACTTTGAAGGATAATCTATTTGGCGTCAATAATTTACCTCCATGTTTTTAGTTAGAATTCACGACAGGAAATAAAACTTTTAGTGGCGATACTCATGGCAACCCCTTTTGGTCGCCAACAAAGGTTATAGGTCGCTTCAGTAGCGACATAGCAACCGTAAAGTATTCACTGACAACTTTTGGTGGCAACATCTAATAGTCGCCACTAAAGGTACTGCTACATCTACAATCCGTTGTGGCCCAATTAATTTTTTACTTTCTTCATCAAGCTTAGTTGCCACAAAAGCTAGTTTTTGGTGATTATATTCCTAGCAACCCCTTTTGGTCGCCACCAAAGATAGTGCTATATGTCGTTTTTCATTGACAACTTTTTGTGCCGACTTCTACAGTCGCCACTAAAGGTACTGCTATATCTCTGACTAAAATATATTTTGTGGTGCAATTTTTAGTTTTTGTGTCAAACTTAGTCGCTACAAAAGCTAATAATAATAACAGGGCAGATGCACACACATTTTGGTCCAAATCTTGGCGGAAAATCCATGTATAAGCATGGTCTATAAGCTAAAGTAATTAGCACTTTCTTTTTCTTCTTTACATCAGATCCTCTCATCATTGAAATAATCTTGATAGCTTATAAACTCTCTTTGTTAAATTCTTTGTAGGCGTATTAGTGTAACGACCCGACTTGTCGTTTTGAGTAATTACTCTCCTTTCTACAATTTGAAGTCTTTAATAGCTTCATATGATGTATTATGACGTGTGTGAATCGTAGGTTTTGATTTTTCAGGTGTTTCGGGATTAGTTCGGAAGAATGAATTTCATGTTGGAAACTTAAATGAAAAGGATTGACCGGAGTTTGACTTTTGTGCAAACGACCACGGAATGGAGTTTTGATAGTTCCAATAGCTCCGTATGGTGAATTTGGACATAGGAGTGTGTCCGAATAATTATTTGGAAGTCCGTAGTTAAATTTGGCTTGAAATGGCAAAAATAGGAAATTTAAAATTTGGAAGTTTGACCGGGGAGTTGACTTTCTGATACCGAGGTTGGAATCATATTCTGGAAATTGGAATAGCTTTGTGTCAGGACCCGAAATTTCTCACCGACGGGACCGTGATGGCGCCTAATATTTCACTTGCCAAGCAAGCCAACGTTAGAGAATCATTAAACCAATTCCTTATTTTTATTCAACAAATAACAATAATTAACTAAAATAAAATATAATAAGTGTAAAATATCATAAAACTGTATTAATTACTACCACCCGGATCTGGAGTCACAATTAACGACCATTCTAGAATTTACTACAAGTAATAGTCTGAAAAAAATACAACTGTCTGAATGAAAGAAAACAGTAGGACATAAAAGATAGATGGGGACTTCAAGGTCTGTGAACGCCAACAGATCTACCTTGAGTCTCCGGACAGCGGACCAGTAGCCAATCTCGATCAACCTGAGCCGGTATCAAAATCTGCACAGAAAGTACAGAGTGCAGTATCAGTACAACCGACCCCATGTACTGGTAAGTGTCGAGCCTAACCTCGATGAAGTAGTGACGAGGCTAAGGCAGGGCACCTACAAATCAACCTGTACAATTCAACAGTGTATATACAAATAACTGAAATGAAGAACTAAACAGAAAATATCAGGAGGAGAACATACTGAGTTGAATACAAGATAAAGAACTACAACAGAATGATCACTGGAGCAGTCAATATACCATGAATCAACAAAAATAGTGAATACAGTAAGGAAAAATGCACGGCATCACCCTTCGTGCTTTTACTCTCAATCTCACCATAAAGTTAATAGAAACGGTACGGCATCACCCTTCGTGCTTTTACTCTCATATCATGGTACGACATCACCCTTCGTGCAGTAACACTCATAATGTGGCATGACATCACCTTTCGTGCATTAACACTCACAATATGGCACGACATCACCCTTCGTGCATTAACACTCACAATATGGCACGATATCACCCTTGTTTATTAACACTCTCCCTTACCATAATGCAATGCATAGATAACAACAGGGAGACAGAATAACAAGTATACAACTTACTTCAATACCTGGTTCCATAATATCAATCTCAACTTGAAATAAGAACTCAATTATCACTAGAAAATTCGTAAACATGATAAGAACGATAAATTGAACAATACTAGCATAACACGTATCAATTTAACATAGGAAGTGACAATATAAGAAAAATAGAGAAACATGGAAAAATAGGTAAATTTGGCGGCGCATAAGTACTCGTCACCTCACATATACGCCGCTCACATAGATTTCACTTAGCAAGAAATCTAAGATTCCTAATTTCCTCAAGTCAGGGTTAGACACAATACTTACCTCGCTCCGAAGGCCACTTAATTCTCAATCACAGTTTTTCCTTTGGGATTCACCTCAAAACCACTCGTATCTATTCAAAAATGACTCAATAATATCAAATATTGCTAAAGGAATCAATTATATTGCATAAATTAAATTTCCCAAAATTTCCTCCAAAAAGTCAAAAAATCGACCCCCGGACCCGCTTGGTCAAAACCCGAGGTTCAGACCAAAATCCTTTTACCCATTCACCCCCGAGCCGAATATGTAATTAGTTTTGGAATCCGACCTCAAATTGAGGTATAAATCCTCAAATTCCCGAAATTTCTAATTTTTACCCTAACCCCTAATTCTACCATAAAACTCTAGATTTTTAGGAAATTCTAGTAAAATGAAGTAAAAAATTAAAAGAAACGAGTTAAGGAACACTTACCTATGATTTGGGGAAGAAAGTATCTTTGAAAGATTGCCCTAGGCCTCCTATCCTTTTGAAAACAAGAAGAAAAATGGCTGGAGTCCGTATTAATTTCCCACTGCCCAGCGACCTTCGCACCTGCGGTGCTTTGGTCGCACCTGCGCATCCGCATGTGCGAACGGGATATGCGCTTCTGCGGAGAAGGACTGGGCCAACTGGGGCCGCACCTGCGGACAGGGTTCCGCTTCTGCAGTCCCGCTCCTGCGGAGAAAAGTCTGCATCTGCGAAAAAATAAATTTCAGGCCTGGGTCGCATCTGCGAGGCTTTCGCTCGCACCTGCGACCAAAGACTTGCAGATGCGGGCACACCAGATTTGGTGCACCAGCAGCCTTGTTGAGGTTTGAACTCAACTCGCGCATCGCCCGAATGGCACCCTAGCCCTCGGGGTACAAACCAAACATGCACGCAAGTTTAAAAATATCATACGGACCTGCGCGCGTGATCAAATCGCCAAAATAATACCTAGAACTCTAAATTTAGCACCAAATCAAATGAAATTCTAAAGAACACTTTAAAATTTCTATTTCCTCAACTGGACTTCCGAATCATGTCAAATCAACTCCGTTTCTCACCAAATTTCACAGACATGTCTTAAATATCATAATGAACCTGTACCGGACTCCGAAACCAAAATACGGACCCGATACTAACAATGCCAAATGTCAATCAATTCTTAAAAATAAATAATTTTCAAATTTTTAATTTTCATCAAAAAAATTCATAACTCAAGCTAGGGACCTCCGAATTCGATTCCGGGCATACGCCCAGGTCCCATAATTCGATACGGACCTACCGGGACCATTAAAGCACGGATCCGTGCCCGTTTACCAAAAATATTGACCGAAGTCAACTAAAATCAACTTTTAAGGTAAAAATTCTTATTTTCATTAGTTTTCAACATAAAAGCTTTCCGGAAACCTGCCCAGACTGCGCATGCAAATCGAAGAGGGTAAAAATGATATTTTTAAGGGATAAGAGCGAAGATTCGAGTTCTAAATCATAAGATGACCTTTTGGGTCATCACAATCTCCACTTCTAAAATAACCATTCGTCCTCGAACGGACATAGAAAAGTACCTCGGCTGGTGAAAAGGTGGGGATAACTACTCCGCATATCGGACTCGGACTCCCAAGTAGCTGCCTCAATAGACTGACCTCTCCACTGCACTCGAACTGAAGGGTAACTCTTTGACCTCAACTGGTGAACTTGCCGGGCTAGAATTGCCACCGGCTCCCTCGTAAGTCAAATCCTTGTCCAACTGGACAGAGCTGAAATCTAACACATGGGACGGATCGCCGTGATACTTTTGAAGCATGGACACATGGAATACCGGATGAACAGCTGCTAAACTAGGTGGTAACGCAAGCCTGTAAGCCACCTCTCCCACTCTCTCAAGAATATCAAATGGTCCGATATACCTAGGGCTCAACTTGTCCTTCTTTCCGAACCTCATTAAACCCTTCATGGGTGATACCCGAAGTAACACTCTCTCTCCGACCATGAAAGCAACATCACGAACTCTACAGTCAGCATAACTCTTCTGCCTGGACTGAGCTGTGCGAAGTCGATCCTGAATAATCTTGACCGTATCCAAGGCCTCCTGAACTAAATCTGTACCCAATAACCGAGCCTCCCCCGGCTCGAACCACCCAACTGGAGACCTACATCGTCTACCATATAATGCCTCTGAATGTGCTCGACTAGTAGTGCTCTGATACCAACTGTCACGACCTGATATTTTCCACCGACGGGATCGTGATGGCGCCTAACATTTCACTTGCCAGGCAAGCCAACGTTAGAGAATCATTAAACCAATTCCTTATTTCCATTCAATAAATAACAATAATTAACTAAAATAAAATATAATAAGTGCAAAATATTATAAAACTGTATTAATTACTACCACCCGGATCTGGAGTCATAATTCACGACCATTCTAGAATTTACTACAAGTAATAGTCTGAAAGAAATACAACTGTCTGAATGAAAGAAAACAGTAGGACATAAACGATAGACAGGGACTTCAAGATCTGTGAACGCCGACAAATCTACCTTGAGTCTCCGGACAGCGGACCAGTAGCCAATCTCGATCAACCTGAGCCGGTATCAAAATCTGCACAGAAAGTGCAGAGTGCAGTATGAGTACAACTGATCACATGTACTGGTAAGTGTCGAGCCTAACCTCGACGAAGTAGTAATGAGGCTAAGGTAAGACACCTATAAATCAACCTGTACAATTCAACAGTGTATATACAAATAACAGAAATGAAGAACTAAATAGGAAATGTCGGGAGGGGAACATACTGAGGAGAATACAAGATAAAGAACTACAACAGAATGATCACCGGAGCAGTCAATATACCATGAATCAACAGAAATAGTGAATACAATAAGGAAAAATGCACGGCATCACCCTTCATGCTTTTACTCTCAATCTCACCATAAAGTTAATAGAAACGGCACGACATCACCCTTTGTGCTTTTACTTTCATATCATGGCACGGCATCACCCTCCGTGCATTAACACTCACAATGTGGCACGGCATCACCCTTCGTGCATTAACACTCACAATATGGCACGACATCACCCTTCGTGCATTAACACTCACAATATAGCACGGCATCACCCTTCGTGCATTAACACTCACAATATGGCACGGCATCACCCTTCGTGTATTAACACTCTCCCTTACCATAATGCAATGCATAGATAATAACAGGGAGACAGAATAACAAGTACACAACTTATTTTAATACCTGGTTCCATAATATAAATCTCAACTTGAAATAAGAACTCAATTATCACTAGAAAATCTGTAAACATAATAAGAACGATAAATTGAACAATACTAGCATAACACGTATCAATTTGATATAGGAAATGACAATATAAGAAAAATAGAGAAACATGGAAAAATAGGTAAATTTCGCGGCGCATAAGTACTCGTCACCTCACATATATACTGCTCATATGGATTTCACTTAGCAAGAAATCTAAGGTTCCTAATTCCCTCAAGTCAGGTTTAGACACAACACTTACCTCGCTCTGAAGGCCACTTAATTCTCAATCACAGCTTTTTCTTTGGGATTCACCTCCAAACCACTCGTATCTATTCAAAAATGACTCAATAATATCAAATATTGCTAAAGGAATCAATTATATTGCATAAATTAAATTTCCCAAATTTTCCTTCAAAAAGTCAAAAAATCGACCCCGGGCCCGCTTGGTCAAAACCCAAGGTTCGGACCAAAATTCTTTTACTCATTCACCCCCGAGCCCGAATATGTAATTAGTTTTGGAATCCGACCTTAAATTGAGGTATAAATCCCCAAATTCCCGATATACCTAGTTTCTACCCTAACCCCTTATTCTACCATGAAACTCTAGATTTTTTGGTTCAATTCTAGTAAAACGAAGTAAAAGATTGAAAGAAATGAGTTAAGGAACACTTACATATGATTTGGGGAAGAAAATGTCTTTGAAAAATCGCCCTAAGCCTCTTATCCTTTTAAAAACAAGAAGAAAAATGGCTAGAGTCCGAATTAAATGTTCACTGCCCAGTGACCTTCGCACCTGCGGTGCTTTAGTCGCACCTGCGCATCCACATGTGCGGACGGGATATGCGCTTCTGCGGAGAAGGACTGGGCCAACTGGGGCTGCACCTGCGGACAGGGTTCCGCTTATGCGGTCCCGCTCCTGCGGAGAAAAGTCTGCATCTACGGAAAAATGAAGTTCAGGCCTGGGTCACATCTGCGGGGCTTTCGCTTGCACCTGCGACCAAAGGCTCACAGGTGCGGGCACACCAGATTTGGTGCGCCAGCAGCCTTGTTGAGGTTTGAACTCAACTCGTGCATCGCCCGAATGGCACCCGAGCCCGCGGGACTCCAAACCAAATATGCACGCAAGTCTAAAAATATCATACGGACCTGTTCGCGCTATCAAATCGCCAAAATAACACCTAAAACTCTAAATTTAGCACCAAATCAAATGCAATTCTCAAGAATACTTTAAAATTTCTATTTCCTCAACTGGACGTCCGAATCACGTCAAATCAACTCCGTTTCTCACCAAATTTCACAGACATATCTTAAATATCATAATGAACCTGTACCGAGCTCTGAAACCAAAATACGGACCCGATACTAACAATGCCAAATATCAATCAATTCTTAAAAACAAATAATTTAAAAACTTTTAATTTTTATCAAAAAATTCATACCTCAAGCTAGGGACCTCCGAATTCGATTCCGGGCATACGCCCAGGTCCCATAATTCGATACGGACCTACCGGGACCGTTAAAGCACGGATCCGGGCCCATTATCAAAATATTGACCGAAGTCAACTAAAATTAACTTTTAAGGCAAAAATTCTTATTTTCATTAGTTTTCAATATAAAAGCTTTTCGGAAACCTGCCCGAACTGTACACGCAAATCGATGAGGGTAAAAATAAGATTTTTAAGGCTTAAGAGCACAGATTCGAGTTCTAAATCATAAGATGATCTTTTGGGTCATCATACTTTGTTATGTCATTTATGACTTGTACGCAAAATTTGAGTTCATTGCGGATTGATTTGATATATTTCGGCGCGAGATTTGAAAGTTGAAAGATCTAAAGTTTATTAAGTTTGAATTTAGGTATGATTCATGGTTTTAGTGTTATTTGATGTGATTTGAGGCATCGACTAAGTCCATATGATATTTTAGGACATGTTGGTATATTTGGTTGAGGTCCTGAGAGCCTCGGGTGAATTTCGGATGGTTAACGGAATTTAAGTTGGATATTTCTAGAATATCCGATGTCGATTATTCAATAATACATGGTATTATATTAAGAAAATGAACTCCAAATTCAGTTTTAATTAAAGTATTAGATCCGTATTGAAATTACGGAGTCATATCAAAAAGAATCGTCGAATTCGAATATCGTATGAGAGAGTTATGCCCATTTCCGTGTCGAGAATGATTTCATGTCGCCGTCAGCGCCCAGGGTAGCGTGGGGTGCTATCCCTGGTGCTGGGACTGCTGGAGGTACTGGAAAGGGCACCACAGGCAGCGCCCCATGCCACCTGTGGTGCCACAAACGTAAAAATCCCATAAAACGGGGAGTTTTTTCATTTTTACTTATTTTTTAGTTTGGGGAGCTCGGTGAAGACGATTTTTGGGCGATTTTTACGGGAAAATATTAGGGTAAGTGTTCCTTATCCTATATTAATTATATTTCATGATTCCATATTCATTTACATCATGAATCCGTGAATTTATGGAAGAAAAATCAGATTTTTATAAAATCTTCCAAAAATATAAAATAAAGATTTGAAGGTCAATCCGATGTCGGAATTTGATAATTTTTGTATGGTTGGACTCATATCGGAACGGGTGTTCGGATTTTATGAGTTTTGTCAGATTCCAAGATGTGGGTCCCACTGTCGATTTTTCGAACGGAGTTGGAAATTTTTGTAAATTGTTAAATTGTAAGCATTAGAGTAAGTTGTGATTAATTTTCACGTTGTTTGAATAGATACGAGTCGTTTGGCTTGAATTGAGGAGATAGGAAGGCGTATGGAGGTTGATACGAACGAAATAAAATTTTCGGAGTATTGTACAGCTTGATCGGCATTGGATTTGGCTTATCGAGGTAAGTAACTCTTCTAATCTTGGAGTTGAGGGTATAAACCCTGAATTATATGTGTTATGTATTTGGTGTTGAGGTGACGCACATGCTAGGTGACGGGCGTGTGGGCGTGCACCGTGTGAACTGTGATTCCGTTATTCTAGTGGAACTGTGTAGTTACCTGAACTTATCTGAAATCATGGAAATCTCTACGTACTAGAGCTATTGAGCTGAGAATCATGTTAAAATCATGTTGAGGCTATATGCCAGTATTATTGAGATCCACAGAGGTCATATTATTGTTGAATTTATTTAAATTGAAATTTTAAAACTCAGTCATGTTCATTCATTTCATATCATCTCTCAGTCTCTGTTGCTTTTTATTGATTCATCATGTCATCATTTTGGGTTAGTTTCATGACATTGTGAGCCCGAGAGACTGGAGAGATTGATGACTGAGTGAGACTGAGGGCCTGATTGTGAGGATAATTATGGGATCGGGCTGCACGCCGCAGCAGGCCATATTGGCATTATATATTTTATTATTATCGGATCGAGCTGCACACCGCAACAGGCCAGATTGGCTTATTATAGCACTTGAGTTGTCCGTGCGGATACAGATATTGATACTATAACACGTAAGTTGTCCATGCAGCACGTGAGTTGTCCGTACAGATTATAGCACTTGGGCTGAAGGAGCCCCTCCGGAGTCTGTACACACCCCCAGTGAGCGCAGGTACCTACTAAGTGCGAGTGCCGAGTGACTTGGGAGGATTGAGTGACTGTGAGGCATGAGTGACTGTGAGGATTGAGTGACTGGGAGGACTGAGTGACTGAGAGGATTGAGTGACTGGGAGGACTGAGTGAAATAATACTCTGAGAGTATGCATATGGTTTTATCATTGAGGTGCATCGCATTGACATGCACACTTGACATACATGCATAGAGATGCATTTTCCTCGTAATGTACGATATCACGTCATTCATGACTTCTCACACATATGGGCATATTGATGCATTTTCCACTGGCTATGTGGAAAGAAAATGAAACATCTTATTTATTGTTGAAAGAAATTTTAGAAAAATTACTGTTTCAAACTTACTCATATTTTTGATAACTTCGATAAAAGACTTAAGTTTTCACTGATACACTTGAAAGGCAAAGCTATTTTCAGAAATCATGATTAAGTTGAGCATGTTATTGTTGAATTATTACTTGTGCTGCTTTAAATTATATTATTATGAAATATTATTGGCTATTGGTGTTGGACCCCGATTTGTATTCTAGCTCGTCACTACTTTCAACCTAAGGTTAGGTTTGTTACTTATTGAGTACATGGAGTCGGTTGTACTCATACTACACTTCTGCACCTTGCGTGCAAATATTGGATGTTGATGTTGTTGCGATCGACAGGAGTTGGATTTGAAGATGTACCTGTGTTCCAGTCATAGCTGCCTCTTGTTCATGGTAGCCTTAGATTTATAAGAATCTGTTTATGTACACTTCGAACAGATGATGTATTTATTTCATATCAGTTTTGTAAATTCTAATTTTAGAAGCTCATGATTTGTACTACCAGTCCTTGGGGAGTTTAATAGGGTCAGTTAAATATTATTTGAATCATATATTTGTAAATTGGCTTACCTAACGGGTTGGGCTAGGTTCCATCACGGCTAGTTGGATTTTGGGTCGTGACAATTAGTTTAGCTTTTCATAATTCTTTTGGTTGCTTTTTTGTTTATAAATAACAACTTTGTTATCTCTAAACAATATTTTAATTTTGGTTATATGTTTTAGATTTCAATATATTTCTAAAAATGTGAAATAAAACCTATTAATAAATCCTTAAAATTTTAAAGCAAAATTCGTTGATTTAGGCAGATAAAGTAATCTGAGAAAAAATTCAAATAGATTTTCCCAAAGTGTTAATGAATAAATACATAAATAAAGAACACCAACTTAAAAAAAAGTAATGCCTTTATTTTTGAGGTAGCGAATAAATAAGAAGAAGAGGAAAAACATAAAAAAGAAAACTAGTTAGAATCTTGATTTCTTTCAAGCTTCCTAAAATGTGTAAATTATTGTTTAAAAAAAAAAAAACTATATACACTAAAAGTTTTTTGGAAAGTTCCCTTTTTCTTAATTTCTCTGAAATTTCCTTATAAAAGTTTCCATATTTGTAAGAGAACGAAACCAATTAGAATTTGGGTTTAAAATAATAACTTTCCATAAATTGCCTTTTGTATGGCGGTGCGTTTGCTTCTTTGTTGCTTATATATACACAGCTAAAACCCTAAAACGTAATGTTAATATCATTATATGCATAGTGGGGAAAAGACTTTGATAAGCATTCTGCTGCTCCTTAGTATTATATTCTACTATGATTTGTTAATTATTAATGAGCAGCAGTGTGTTTGTCAATGCCTTTTCTTCCCACTATTTTCACCAACATTATATTATATGCTTTACTTATAACACCATACATGAAGTCATGAACGTAGCCTTCTGTTGTTTTTATTTCGATTTATGATATTTGATTCTAGTAGCCTTCTATGGTAAGCACCCTCCACTTCCAATCAAGAGGTTGTGAGTTCGAGTCACCCCAAGAGCAAGGTGGGAAATTCTTGGAGGGGAGGATGCCGAGGGTCTATTGGAAACAGCCTCTCTACCCCAGGGTAGGGGTAAGGTCTGCGTACACACTACCCTTCCCAGACCCCACTAGTGGGATTATACTGGGTTGTTGTTGTTGTTGTTGATTCTAGTAGCCTTCTGTTGTTTTTATTTCGATTTATGATATTTGATTCTAGTAGCCTTCTATGGTAAGCACCCTCCACTTCCAATCAAGAGGTTGTGAGTTCGAGTCACCCCAAGAGCAAGGTGGGAAATTCTTGGAGGGGAGGATGCCGAGGGTCTATTGGAAACAGCCTCTCTACCCCAGGGTAGGGGTAAGGTCTGCGTACACACTACCCTTCCCAGACCCCACTAGTGGGATTATACTGGGTTGTTGTTGTTGTTGTTGATTCTAGTAGCCTTCTGTTGTTTTTATTTCGATTTATGATATTTGATTCTAGTAGCCTTCTATGGTAAGCACCCTCCACTTCCAATCAAGAGGTTGTGAGTTCGAGTCACCCCAAGAGCAAGGTGGGAAATTCTTGGAGGGGAGGATGCCGAGGGTCTATTGGAAACAGCCTCTCTACCCCAGGGTAGGGGTAAGGTCTGCGTACACACTACCCTTCCCAGACCCCACTAGTGGGATTATACTGGGTTGTTGTTGTTGTTGTTGATTCTAGTAGCCTTCTGTTGTTTTTATTTCGATTTATGATATTTGATTCTAGTAGCCTTAGAGCAACAATAAAGTTGTCTTCATGTGATCTATAGGTCACGGGTTCAAGCCGTGAAAATATTCACGCATACTTGCGTTAGGGTAGATTGTCTATATATTACCCCTTGAGATGCGTTCCAAGGACCTTGCGGGATACTTTGTACACCAGACTGTTTTTTCTTTGCCTCTTCGTATGTCTTTGAATGTTGCTTTTGAAATTTAGATTCAGGTTTTAGCTTCTTGTTCTTAATCATGTTCTTGCCTTTTTCTTTTAATTTACCCTTATGGAGACGAGAGAAAATTATTTCCAATTAACTTCAAGGTTACGTCCTCTTTTCTTTTTCTTTTTTTATCATAACTTAATAAGTAATCCAAATTTTAGTGCTCAGTTCTTTCTTTATATGAAGTTTTTCATTCTTTAGTGGCTGTTTGTTTTGAGCAGTATATTCAATCTTGATTACTTAGGTGTTGTCAAAACTTAGAAGGTTAAAATTTAGGTTAAATGAGATGGTATGTTTACTTTTTTCCTATCTTTTGTTTCTTGATCCTTTAGCCGTTTTTCTTGTTTTTGTATAATATTAGCCTGAGAAAATTTAAATAATTAACTAGCTATTCATATAATCTACCCTAATTTGTCCCAAGACAGCTAATTAATTTAGGAATATTTAGGTGACACTTTAATTAGATTACACAATTTGGGCTAATGTTACCACATACAGAGGTCATAATTGCTATAATGACCAAACTTAAATAGCCGTCTACCCAATAGCTTAAATTAAAAATAGTCGAGTGATATATATTATATAAGCATAACCCATATATATATATATGTATAGATATGTATAATCTATATATATCGTCTATAGCAAAAATATAAATAATAAATCCGACCGGATATTTGTGTAAAGGTCTCATTTTTAACACAAATATAATGATTTATTTTAGCATACATAACGTGCTTAATTAGTAATTATTCAACTTTGATTCACAAGTACAATATCTACATAATTGAAGAACAATTACAAATCCTACATCAACCTTATAATTGTTTTTATCATCTTAAAGTACTAATCTTCTCAATTAAGTCTTTTTTTTAAAATCATCACGATGATGCCGAGACCAGGTTGCGAACGTCCCGACTAATTCCACACGATAACTTTGTACACCAAGACTTGGATATCTTCTCAATTAAGCTTGAAGAAAGCCATTAGAGGATTATATACAACTTGTTTAGCATTCATACCAAAAACAAAATCAGCATGTGCATAATCTTCTCTATATTGCAACACAAGTTTGTCTGGATCATGATTTTGCAACTTATCTAATAGAGTTTGCACATCATTCACATCAGAAAGATAATCTGCCCCTCCATAGCCTAAGAAAAGAGGTATATCATTTGGGATATTTGCCATTATATATTTTGGAGGAGTTGGCTGACCATAGTGTTTGTTGTTTTCTTCATCATTTCCATAGTCATATTTTTCTATGGTCCCTTTTCTTGTCACTGTCCAAAAAATCATATAAATTGCAACTCCATTGAGAAATATAAGAAAAAAGAGAATTGAAATGTATTTGGTACGATATTAGTCATTTTTCATAGAAAATATTTCTCCGAAAAAATGGATTAATATTTTTATTGATTTCCACCGGTGTCCGGTACCGCATTGAGCCCCGACTAAATCCGGATTCGCGCCGGAAAGTTCCACATTTGGGGATAAACAACCCCCTAGAAAAGACGACTTCATATCTAGGGCTCGAACCCGAGACCTCTGGTTAAGTATGAAGGAGTACTTATCACTCCACCATAATCCTTGTTGTTAAATGATCAATGTTAATCCAGTATTTAGTTGACGAGTGAAAAGGATTTGTTTTTAGAAAAGTTATACATTAAAGGTTAATAGTATTAGCAATCGAGAATTTTTTAATGAAATTTGGGTAGTGAAGATTAATAATAATGTCTAAGTTGATAGCTATAGCAAGTAATATGAAGTTAAAATTAATATAGTGGTAAGCAAAAAAAAATTGTCCATAAGTAGAAATCATTTTGCCCTTAGAAAACGTTATTTGGTAACTACACACCAGAAAACAGCTTCCTTAAAAAAATTATTTTCCTAAGAAATGATTTCGTCGTACTAAACACAAATTTACAAATTATATGTATTTGTTTACATTCCATTTGCAAACTTACTTTGGGCAATGTGGACCATGTTTTTTGTTGCTGTTGCCTGTGGTTCATGCTCAAGAAAAATATCGGTTGTTGAAGAGTTTATACAACAATTTGGACCTATTATTGTCACAAATATATAGTAAAGATTATAAAAAGAAATCAAAGAAAATGGAAAAGAATGAATTGTGAAGAGTTGAAATACCAGTAAAAGAAGTCATCAAGTCACTGCAATTGTTGCCTGGATCTTGGCAGATTTTTTGCAAAAGTTTGACAACAGCATCTCTATTTAACTCAGCCATAAGTGGGAAATTTCAAATTAATTTAACAAACATAAAGTGTCTTTTGATGTGAGATAAATAGCTATAAAAGAAGCCATATAAAGGTTCTTTATTTATTTAAATTATACCACGTGCATGAATATTATGTAAGGTAAGTTGATGATGCCTAATGCGGCTATACTACATGTGTCTTTCATGGAAAGATTAGCATTTTTTCTATGCTATACGAGCATAGTTGAGTTATTTTTTCGTTATAACAAATAATTTTATAACTTTAAGTCTGAGTGAAGATCCCCAGAGATATGTATATTGGGAGAATCCTATGATCCTTCCTTGCCACCCCGGAAAAAGAGGATAGAGAGCGTGAAACGTGATTTTCAAGAATAAAGCAATTCTCTACTTATACAGTTATACATTTCATAACAACACACGTGAGACAATATCGTCGTTGTTCTTAACCCGGGCACATTTTTATTCCCAATAATCTTCACAAAAAGACTGTCATGATTTCTGAAAAGACCGAAGGAGAGTCGATGCATGAAAAAATTTATCTATCATGATTTGCTGATATCTTTAAAGTAAGAAATAGAAAAACAAATAAGTGTTTGTCAAATGAGATGGGTGGAATATTTTACCCTCTTGGATCAAATTCATGGATTCCCAACCAATACAAACCCTGTAAAAAAATATAAAAAATGAAATGTGATCCAACTTTATTGAGGTGTAATTCCAAAATCTTACAAAAGTGGGAGAAAATTAACTCTTTACTTCAGCTATAAAATCTTTAGAAGCACTTTTTGCAAGAGGAGATCTCACTTGCCCCAAATAAGCAATAGGACTTAACAAAGCTGCTGATCTCAACATGTATACCAACTTATTTTGTGAAATTGCAGCCAATGCAATTAGGGTCCCCTGGCACAAAAAAATAAAATCTAATTTAGTTATCTCTTAAATATATTACTTATATTATGTTCACATTTTGAGAAGGTTAATTTCATCGATGATCATTAAACTATTCGCTTGTTGCACCAAAGTAACAAAACTAATTTTTTAAAATTACAAATAACTTAGTTTTTTTAAAAACATTATTCGGAAAATCAAATGCCTAGAAAATCACAAGAAATCCAAATAGCATGCCACTTTTGCTGATTTGGCATGCATATTTGGATTTTCGAGTCGGCTGATGGATTTTTAAGATATTTTTATTTTTTAAGCATCACATGAATTTTTAGGTGACGAAAACTAGTTATTTTTTAACTTTGGTGCAATAAATTAAAAGTTTAATGATTATTCGTAAAATGAACCCCATTTTGGGTATCACGAAAAGAATGTGTAAAATGCTAAAAATAGACAAAAATAAAAATACCAGAGAATGGCCAACATAATGTAGCTTTTGGCCAGTTTGATCATGAACATACTTTAGTGTAGCAGGTAAATCGAAGTCCACCAATTCATCCCATGACCATTCCCAATATGCCTGGTCATAAATGCAAAATATTAAAATTATAGAAATTGTTGTTTGGCTAATTCAATAAATATTTATCTATATATGTGGGATAGGATTGCAAAAGAATGAAACTGAACTGGATTTTCAGGACGAAGTGAAATATGTCCTTGGCTATATTTAGTTCCTCTTGTATTTGCAATCCAAACATCATAACCTTCATCAGCTAAAATGAAAGCTAAAGATTGATCTGGAGGATTTAACAGCCATGTAATTCCATCCTGTAATGGTAATAACTCATTTATCAGAACAGGAAATTAACCTCTATTTTTCGTGAAAAGTTAAATAAATTCTTCTAAAAACAAGATACTACATATTTTGCATGAAAATTTTCGTACACATATAAACTTTGTGGGGTGATCTAGTACCCCTTTATTTTTTTCCAAATGATATCCATTACATTCAGAGGCAGAGGCAGACTAAGGATTTGGCGTCACGGGGTAACATATTATTTAATATAAATTTATCAGTGTTTATAAAGATTGGTACGAGAACCTATGCTAATATAGTCAAACCTCTCTATAACAACCTCGTTTGTTCCGAAAATTTTTGGATGTTATAGTGAAGTGATGTTATAGAAAACATATATTATAACATAACATGAAAATTGGTTCCGGAAAAGCTTAGCTTTTATACTGAAGTGTTATTATATAGGGATGTTGTTATAGAGAATTCTGACTGTATCTGACTATTTCTTAAAGACATGTACAAATATATATGCAGTTTTTACCGAAGTTTCTGGGTACCGGTAACCCCTCAACCTATATGCGTCCGCCTCTGATTACATTTACCCTTTCTGAGAGGTGACATGGGTAAGATAGTATTTTCACTTGCCTAAACAAGTGTAAAAGATTCCAGGACTTTGGTCTAGTAGTGAGAATGAAGTTCGTAATGTGTGAACTAATCTTAAATTATGAGTTTGAACTTTGTCACAGTCTCAGACAAAAACATAATATTTAAGTGGAGAAGGATGGAGAGACGGGCACATTATCCAATAATTCTAATCCGTACACCACTGACTCTCAAGGATTTCTTGATTATGAATAAAAAATCATACTAAAAGGACTAAATATGTTTATCTTGAACAAGCTAAAAATTAAATATAGAGAGCATAATTAGAATCAAAGTGAAGAATTATAACCATCAATAGTCCATGTTGTAGAAGAACAGGTGGCTTAGTTGCTGCCTTTCCAGATATTCCCTTAGGAATTCTCTGTAAACTGAGAATATAACCATCCTCAGTTGTCACCTAAAATTTAAAAAAAAAAAAAAAATTATTAAAAAAATTACAAGGTGAATATTATATTTTTTTTGTAAACTAGGAAACTCATAGCCGTTACCCTTTGATAGTGCTCTGGGTAAACTACGTCCAGTGCAATAGCTCGCTAACCACACTAGAGAGTTAAATTGCATTAGACAAGTCCCATGCGACCAGAGGCGGAACCAATATTTAAAGCTTATGAGTTCGAGATTCTAATTCTTTTAAGTTACCGTGCTAAATTAATATTTTATGAATATTCAATGAATTCTCTTGAGACAAATACAAAGTTTAAATCAAAGTTATTGGGTTCAACCGAACCCGTAATATTAACACTAGCTCCGCCCCTACGTGCGACGAGCTCGACCGAGAAAGGGGGTTCAAACCAACAAAGTGCATGTTATATAATCACCAATTTTGTAACTTTTCTAAGATCTTGAACATATATACCTTATGTTCTTCACAACCATAGCCTTGAGTTTCCACCATAGAAATACAAATACCATCTTCATTTTGATCACTCAATATTTGCAATCTATTCCTAGCTGCAGAAACTATTGATACAAAGAAAATAACTACTAAAATTGTAGTAATTAGCTTTCTAATTAAAGCCATAACTCAAGCTATTCACTTTTGTGTTTTTCTTATATCCAAAGTTTAATTTTGTTTCCTATTTATAATAGTTGTAATTAGTGCCAATAAAGAAGAGACAGAAAAAGGTATAAAGTTAATTCCAAGAAATGGTATTAATCAAAACTTCTCTTTTCTATCGGTAATTCGGTATATTGTCTTTTTATAAGTTCAGGTTGTTGTCCTAACGATGTGTAGTATTATCAATTTATGTCAATCTTTAATTTTGTTGTTAACACTGACTAATTATAGTACGCAACAGTTAATTGGATTTAATTCTAATACAAATTTAATAATGAAGTTTTAACATAACAAATAGCAAATTTTAAAAGATATCCAAAACATTAATATTTCTACCAGTGAACTATCACTCAATTATGAAAAGAAAAGTTGTTTGCTTTGAATTTTCATAAGTCAATTTACAGTTTGGTTAAGTTTGGAGTTTAGATATTTAAAAACTATGTGAAAAAAAGAAGTATAAGTTGCTATGCTCCTAGTGGCAAAATGAAGAAGTAATAAACTTTAGAACATCAGTAATAATGTAGGCCAGAAGCTAAGCGTTTGTTTGGATTTTTGAGCGTGGTTACCAGTTGTATTGTATCGTATTGTTATTTTAAATATAATATTTGTTTTGATTGTTATTTAGATTTTATTATATCGTATCGTTAAATTCGTCGTTACATAACGACGAAAGTGTCACTTTATATAATGATCGATTTGGTGTGGTCGTGTCGTTACCTTATTTTTCTCTCTCATCTTGCATTTCTATATTATTAAATAATTCTACTTTATTCTTTAGTATACCTTTATATATAATAATTATACCTCGTACCTCACTTTTTCATTGTAATATTGCAAGTTTATTTTTCATATTGTTGGTTCATGACATCATAAAACAACAATACAATCTATCCAAACATTTTATTTCTCTTCACATAAATACAATTTAAGCAGTTTTGGGCCTTTAAGTTTGCTAAAAATAAGTGGGTATTTATTATTTCGTCAAAAATCTAACAAAATTTGGCTATTAAATTTAATGAGAATTGTAAGAAAAATAACTTAATGAGGTTCTTGTTAATTATTTTGCACAACTCTTTAAATCTAATAATAAAGTTTGACTAACTTAAAATATCAAAAATTACAAAAATAAAAAATAATCAAAACTGCTCGAGAGCAGAGACAATTTGAAAACCATTTTTGTCATTTTCTCCATTTAATAGCAACTCGAAGTTTTAAAACGTACAAATCCAATTGTTTTATGCTTTTTCTAGCCCTAGCAGAGAGAGAGAGAGAGTGTGTGTATATATATATATATATATATATATATATATATTTGGGAGCATTCTCTACAGATTACAGCGACTCAATTTGGGCGGATTGGATCTCATTTGAAAGGTAAAAAAATGTACTTTATTTGCAAGTATTTTCTATACTTGCTAAATCAGTTTATATAAATTGATACATTTACAAACACATGCATATATTTTTATTTGTTTTTTTTTATATTATGTTTTGATGTAAAGCTATTGGATTCTTTTATTTGTTGTATTCTGTTTTGTAATTTCGTTCGCGGTGATCTCAAAGTTTAGTTTCGGTATATACAAGTTTTTTATGTGATAAGTTGGGAATGAGGTGTAAAAACAGATGTTTGGAGTTGATTTTTGCTAATCATTATCCATTTGACTATTTAGATTAATGTCGAATACATGGATTAGTGGATAGTGAATAAATTGATTGGTTTGAAGTTAATTACCATACATAAAAGGGGCCACGCGATGCATGAAACATCCTGTGTTTACGTCGGGTCGACGGAAGGATCACACCCTTGCCTATCGTGACGTAAGCATCGGTGACTGATTCAACGGGTCGAACCCCTAACCTGTAGGTCTTAACATAATGCATATTAATTAGGGCATGAAGCAAGATATCACAATTGACATAGAATGCTTGTGGGCATGAGTTTTATGGGGACAGATTTTCTTATAGGTCATGGAGTTGATTATATATGCTGGTCTTCTACGAGTTCAGCCATTCTAGCAAAGTTTAAAGGACATATTCTTTGCCGATTCGGGGTTTTGATAAAAGATGCTGCAGAGATTATACATCAAGTATACATGTGGGAGGAATCGGCATAATTAATAGGAATGTTTGGGAAATGCTCTGAAAACAATTCATTGTCTATTTTAAGATAGAAATATGGTTGAGAAAAATATATTTTCTTTTAATAATTAAGCCCGACGAGCCCCTCTCTGATATCGAAAGAAACCCCTTACCCCTGAGAGGAAGATGCTGACCAAGATGGAGTTGGGAGCAAACGTAGAGTTTATGGTGTTTCGGTGTTGCCAAAAAAACATCGAGGCATAAAATAAATGATACATATTATGTGTGATTTCCCGGGTCGATGTGTGAGTTGTGATCACCTTTGTTAAAGTAAACCTTCAGATGCTTTTTCCACACATATTGAATACCCCCGCTGGTTCGTGGTTGGGAAGGTTTTGTTTTAGCAGGATATCAAGGAAATTTTGTATTTTTTGTGGTGATTCAAGGGTTTGTGCATCTTAATCCTTGAAAATGGATTTATTAATTTGATGGCTGCTCTTATAAAGCGATATAACAAAATGTGCCAAAACGAGATAGTTTGATTGAGAATCTCAGAGGAAAGGTTAACATAAGAAGTTCTGCTCGGAAAGGAAATGATAAACTATGTCTAGTAGTATAATATGAACAAGGCCTCTGCTGGTTTTTGTGTGATAACTAAATTGGTTTAAGCATGGAGATTGATGATACTACCTGCTTTTTTTATAGTGAAAAACTGTTTGATGATTCTTCTTTTCAGTCTCTTGTATCTGCTCTTTGTTGATAGGTCATAGACATAGGCTGGATTGCTATGAAGTTTACTAATTGAATCCAGATATGTTGATATTACGTGCTTTCTCCCTTCAATTTGTATTGGCTGTAGGTATTGAAAGAGAAGGGGTGGATGAACTTTTTATTAAATTTTTTAAAACTAAAAATGGAAAAACATTTTCTTCTCAATGTTTCTTGATAGGACCAGAAAAAACCTTGCTGTTCACCTATTTGGTTTAGCAAATATGATCGGATATTCTGGGCAGAAGTGACCTCATCTGATCTTTGCGAGCAGATATGTTTCTCTTTTGAATAATGTGCATTTCATTAGAGAAGTCATATGATTGATTGATTGATCAATACAGAGATGAAGTATGCATAAAACTTACTATATAGAGCATTAAACTTGAAAAGCTAGTAATAAACAAGTCTATATATGTACTCGAAGGACTTGTGAGACGTGGTGACCAAGCGTTGAGCAAGCACATTGCATACATTTGAAAGGTAATAAAAGACCTATTATCGAAAACTCTTGTGGTGTCAAGTAGATTTTGTGACACTTCGCAGTGTTAACACTTGTTAGACTCTTATCCTTCCATTCTTAATCTCATTGTTCTGTTATTTTATTAAGTGATTCATTAAATATTTTTGTGCACATATTAGTTGTTGAAAAACTCAATCATAAATGCCCACCTGTCTATATTTGGTTGTGAATATTCTTCCTCCTGTAGAGAAGTACTGAGAATTTGATTTCTTGATATGACAGTAACTAATAAGACATGCTTTAACTTTAATCATTACACAAAATATTGTAATTGCATTTTTATCAAAAAAATATTGCAACATCTACTAGCCGATTATTTCATTTCAGGTGCATGCATATTTTGAAGAATGGCAGATGACATTTCAAGCTTTTGGGGTCCTGTAACATCTACTAAAGAGTGGTGTGAGCCAAATTATGTCCTCTCCTCCTATATTGCAGAGTTCTTTAATACCATCTCAAATGTCCCATGCATTATTCTGGCTTTGATTGGTCTTGTGAATGCCCTCAGACAGCGGTTTGAGAAAAGGTTCAGTGTCCTCCATATGTCAAATATAATACTTGCCATAGGGAGCATGATTTACCATGCCACGTTGCGACAGATGTAAGCACTTTTTCCCTTATTTCCCATTTTGTTTATCCATAAACAATGATGGTTTGTTGTTGTGTATTACCTATATGCAGGAAGAAGGTAATCCATATTATTGACATGATTACCTATAAAATGAAAATGTAAGTCAGTCTCATTCTCTATATTGAACTTTCGAAGAAGCTAATAGAATGCCTGGATTTTTGAAAGTCTAAAGCTTGGTAAAAGGAGCTAGACCTTAGTGCTTATAAGAAGCTCATGCTTTGGTTTAAGCTTTGACAGAAGATCATTTATTGTCTTTTTTGGTGAGTTAACTTGATAGGAGATTATTAGGATGAGCTTTTCTCCTTTTCTTTTTCTTGCATCTTGTCTTGAAAGTAATTTATATCTCTTCAACTTGCCCATTCAGCACCATGTCTTTAGGATAGGATGGTGCTATTGTGGATCGATCAACATTTTTCCCTCTTTGCATCAACCAAAAGATTTGATTAAAGAAAATTGATTTATCCCCCAAAGAAAAGAGGCTACGTCAAAGTGGTCTTAATTTGCAAATTAATGAAACCTTTAAAAATATAGTTACCTATCTACTCAAATAGGTGTTTTTATACTTAAAAACATAATAAGGGAACTTTTAACCGTTAACATTGGACTCTGGGGTCAAACGTCTCCTTCATCTTTCTCTCCATAATGTCCAAAAAACTTAGAAAAGAATAGCCCCTTCACAACTTTTCCTCTAAAGTTCCAATTTGCTTTACCTCCAAGTTGCTACTTTTCAACACTGGAGCCATGTAGCTCCATTGGATATTAAATAGAAATGTACACCTTTAGCCGCTCCTAAAAATAATAGCCGACAAAATGTATATTTTATATATATATATATATATATATATATGTGTGTGTGTGTGTGTGTGTGCGCAAAATATAATACATATTTTATACACTTTTCGGGTAGCAAATGCAATTAGTTTCAGCCAACTAGCCAGTTTTTGTATTTTGCCTCATTAAATATTGCATAAACGAATGCCCACAATCTCATGTTGTCAATTTGCTGCATTACAGGATAAAGCTGACTATGAACTAGATACCAAGTTGACCCTTTTTATGATCCCTCTTGCTTGTTGTATGAATGGTGTATGTCTAATATTTGAAGTTTCTTGTTAGATATAAACTGTTTCTTGCTTTGTGCATACAGATTGGATGGAAAGTCATATATCCAGATTGTTGGATAATACTTTGTAATATGTCTTGAATTTGATGGTCATTCTAATGCATTATGATCCCTGCTTTAAATTGATAGGCAACAGCAAGGTGATGAGACACCCATGGTCTGGGAAATGCTTCTCTATTTTTACATCCTTTATTCACCAGATTGGCATTACAAGAGTACAATGCCCACGTTTTTATTCCTTTACGGTGCACTATTTGCCATTGCGCATTCACGGATTCGCTTTGATATTGGTTTCATGCTACATTATGCACTATTGTGCCTTCTTTGCATTCCTCGCACATATAAGTATTACATTCATACAGAAGACAAATCTGCAAAGCAGATTGCAAAGTTATATGTGGCCACTTTATTACTCGGAGCTGTTTGCTGGCTGTGTGATCGTCTATTCTGCAAGGACATTGCCCGCTGGTACTTTAATCCACAGGGTCACGCACTATGGCATGTCCTTATGGGTTTTAACGCGTACTTTGCTAATACTTTCTTGATGTATTGCCGCGCTCAGCAAAGAGAATGGAATCCAAAAATCAAGCACTTCCTCGGATTTTTTCCATACGTAAAAATCCAGAAACCAAAAGCTCAGTAGCACAAGTTATTAACTCCGAGCCTTGTCTGTAAGGGGAAAAAAAAGTGGCATATGAAAAATGGCGCCAAGGAACAAGTGCCAGCACCCGTGATTCTTTCTCTTCTCCGTCTTGCAGAATTTTATGTAAATGAAAGCTTGAATTAGTTTTGGCTTTTGGGTAGTGATCAAAATTTTGACTGTAAAATTAGTGTTCTCCCGGTGTACCATATATTTATACTCCAACAGAAGTCTGACATGGACTAACTAGTAGTCTTTCCTAATGTTTTTGCTTTTGCATTTTAGGGAACTGTTCTAACATTGTTTATTTTGTCATTACGTAAGTGGTTTTTGATTGCGAAGCTTATCTGGCAATGCATGTATGGATAGTCAAAGAAATCTTTAGGTTTTCTGTTTTATGCTTCTATTGAACTGCCGAGAATTTATCGTAAACAGCATCTCTACACTCGAGTAGGGGTAAGGTTTGCGTACACACTACTTTCCCCACATCCCACTTGTGGGATTATATTGGGTTGTTGTTATTGCTTCTATTGAACAACCTAACCCTATAAAAAGAAAGAATCTATGCACCATGCCCTTGTCAGTGTAATAGCTAAGGGCTGATGTTCCAATTCCATTTGGTAGAAGCATTTAGCCAAACAGATTAACGCGATTCTCATTTGATAGCCCACACTCTTGAGTTTACTTATAAGCATTAAGCACTAGAGCGAGAAAAATACACTTTTCACTACAAAGCATCCCAAATCTGTCTGACTGTAAAATTACCAGACTTGGTTATTCGGGAATAAAACAGATAATTTTCTCAAAATTGTTCCCAGGAGAGGGTTTGAGTCCACAAGGGTGGTAGATGAACTACAAACTAGAGGCTAGATAATGAGATATCAAGTTTACATTTTGGAATTTATTGAAATCAACTCCAACGGATAACACAACACTTCGATCAAAGTCGTTCGAGAAGGAAAAAAAATCAAAGTTGAATAGCATCACAAATAACCTCAAGTGTCTTTTTCTCCAACTCTTTTTCATCAATCCATATAGAACTTTGCCGTCGTACAAGGTCGCGTTTATCTTTCTTCTTCTCTGAGAACTTCATTTCCCTCATCCTCCAATATTCAAGCTTTTCCTGTCTTTCTTTAAGCTGAACATAATAATTAAACACACATGGGATTTTAGTTTATACTTGATTGAGAATATATGCAAGCAAAGCTATATACATTTCGGAAATACTCAAGACTAGAGCAAACTACGCTCTAAAACCTAGTTTAGAGTTGTACCTGCTAATTGAAGTGAAAGTATCCTCTCCAAAAAAGGGGGTGGGGGAACAAAAGAATACTAACAATGTTGTTAAAGGCTCCCTTTAAGCCCTTAAACAAGATGCAGAGTCCTGAGGACTATGCCTCACTTAGGCAGTGTTTTAGTAAACAAGGCTCCAAGGCATATGCCTCATCGTGCATGGATTTGTCTTGAAGAGGGCGCAATGTGATATACTATTAATTACTAAGGAATCACACATCAAAAGATTTTATTTTTATTTTTTATGACGACACATCAAAAGATTATATTAAGAATTTGAAAAACACCTGCTAGATGGAAAAATAATACCCTTGCTTAGTGCTTACCCATTGAACGTCCAAGTTTTATTGGCTATTAAGGTGAGAACACGTATAGTTTTAATCTTACTCAAAAGAACATGAGCCACAAGTAACATTTGATTTGTTTGGATTTAAAATAAGGATAGTAGTAAGAAGAAGTCCAAAAAAAGAGAAGAATCACATCTAAATACTTGTGTTGTATAACATGATTTACAACTTCCAATATCAGGCAAATAAAAATAGGACACTATTCAGAAAGGATAGGAAAAGGATGTTGCACATATAATTAACGACTGAGAGAGTTCACAGAAGATAGTCAAGGACTAACAAATGATGCAAAATATATATTATGAAGTTTAGATTATGATGATCCACTCTATTCAAACTCATGTTGAGGACAAATGACCTCCTCAAATATTCAAATTTATTCATCATGCACTAAGTTCAAGGTAAAATATGGAGTAAAAGACAAAGCCAGATGACAAGGCACATTTACTTTCAGTAGAGTAGTATTCACCCATATAATAAATATAGTGAGAGATGGCAGGACTGTAAGAGTTTTTGATCATCTCAAAAAGAGTATCTTTTGTTAATTCAATAAAAAGAGCCTATGGGTGAATTTCATCAAGCAGTGTGCTTACAGTCCTAGCATTCTCTAGAGTTCATTTCGACTGTTCTTTGTTTCAAGTGATAGCTCCGTAGTTGCAAAAATCACATGTTGTTCTCTTGGAAAAGTCTGCTTGGGAAGAATTCATTAAACAGAAGCTATTGGTGTACTTCAACATTACCATGCTTACTAGTTCATTCGGCTATATGAATCCTTTACATTTATTTCTCCCTATTTGGCATGTGTATTGTGAGGATTGGCCTACCAGTCGAATCAGTGGGAGATTCAACATGAGTTTTGCGGTACACAACCAACAATTTTCGACTCAAACAACTGTGTGTGTCAGATAGAGTGAGAGACCAACAAATATAGATAGAGTTAGATATAAATTTGAAACACATAATCCCCATTCAGAACCTATGATACCTTGAGAACCAAACTCTAAATCATTATATCAACAAAACTAGTTGAATTCTCCCAATCCGCCTTAACTTTGATGCGCGCAGTGCCTAATACTTGTGTTGGAGAAAGGTGACAATTACCCAGTAAACTAGCTAAGTTGCTTGCGAATTGGCATGTCGCCTCATAAAATAAGACATATTGCAACGATTTATCATAAGACGACTAGTTCTACGCTGACCATCAATTACCATAACTGACTGTATATTCAGACTCGGAATTGACAATTTTAACAAAGAATAAAACTTAATATAATAACAGCAAATAGACATATACTTTAGTGCCAGCTTAAACAAGCTTTTAGCAATGCCTCCATATATTATAGGTCTATCGAGATACAACATAAGAGTGAAGTGGAAGGGGCTCTACATAAACCATCTACACATAAGAAAAAAAATCAAGCATTTGAAAAACACCTGCTAAAGGGAAGAGAAAATACTAGTTGCTTACAATGAATGTCTAAGTTTGACTGGTTACTAAGATGAGGTGGGTGCATAGTTTTAATCTTAATCAGAAGAACATTTGAAAGCCTCAAGTAACATTTGATTTGATTAAATAAAGAAAAGTAGTATTTAGATGTCAAAAAAATGACTAACAAATCATTATTGTATTGCATATTGTGATTTAAAACTGTAGAGATTAGGCAAATCGAGAAATGACACTGATTCGGAGAACAATAATAACAAGAAAAATTAAGCATATACAAGTAATATCCAAACTTTGTAAAAACAAAAAAAAAAATATGAATCACATACCAGGGTTTTGCGGAACTCCTCTTCAGCAGCCTCTCTTTCCATCGCCTTCACTTTTTTCTCAGCGGCCTTAGCAGCTTTACGCTCCTCATTAGCAATCCTCTGAGCCTCCTTTTTAGCTTCAGCTTTTCTCATCTTCTCAATCCTCTGAAGTTCCATTTCTTGTATATACTTTTTCCGTACCTCCTTCACCTTTTTCGCATATTCGCGGCGTAAAAGCGCGAGTTTAGCCTCCGCCTCCTTAGGATCCTTACAAGCTGTCCATGAATTCAGATAGTTGCTCGGCGGAAGGAACTCGTGGTTGCGCTGGTGGTGGTTGTGGTGCGACGGTGCGGTGGTGGAGGAATCGGCGGCGGCGGTGGAAATGGATCGGAGAAAGGTTTTTAGGGTTTGGGATGGGATTTTACGGAGGAGCTGCCGGGAAAGCGACATTTTTGTGCTCTATCAACGATGGTGCCGAATCTATTTCTGTTTTAAGTTCACTATGAAAATGACGTGTATCAAAATAATGTGTATTTTGACTCAAAATTGAATGAAAATAATGTTTATTTTTTAGTTTGGTGTAAAGTTTTTAAAAATCAGTCATATTTGGCTAGTATTAAACAAAAAAATGATATCAAGACAATAACTACAAGTTAAACATTGCTCTATCTTGTATAATGGTATCGGATAAAGTTTATAAGATTGACATAGTAAACAACTAAACTCTGTCTGAATTTTGTAACTACTTATAGAAAACTCGAGATCAGGAGCTGCTCGTCCATAAAGCGGGAAAATTAATTGTTTTAGGCCCCATATTTATGGGGCCCATTTTTTGGTTATATCTAAAAAAAAAATTATAAAACGAAAAGTTTGAACACAAATTTGAGATAGTGGACCACAAGTCCACAACTTTCTCAAACAAAACTTTGTTGAGCAAAGTGAAGACAAGTAGACAATGTGTTCACTGTGCACAAATAGTTATGCCACTATATTATATTTTATACTTTGTTCTTACTCCATTCTTCAACAGTTCAACTTCAATAGCCAAATTATCGTAGAGCTGCTGAAGTGAAGACAATGTGACTAACTGACTTTGTCGAGCAAAGTGAAGATAACTTATTGTGTAATCTAGAATGAAGCATCAATGGTGAAATATGTATGGAATATAGCTAACAAGGAGGATAATCTTTGGGTGAAAAAGGTCAACCACTTATACATAAAAAGCCAACCATGATGGCAATACTCCCCACCGACTGATAGTTGCTGGTACTGGAAGAAAATTTGTTATGTTAAGGACAAATTTGCTAATGGTTTTGTTAATAATGGATGGCTAACACAAGGGAGCAAATACTCTGTGAGAAGTGGATACCAATGGTGCAAAGGAGAAGCAGAGGACCATGGTATCGAGGAGTATGGAGTCGGATGAATGTGCCTAAACATAGCTTCACTAGCTGGCTTGCCATGCATAGGAAGCTACTTACGAAGGAAAGACTGCTAAGGTTGAAAATAAGCTCAGACAATTGGTGTGTGATATGTGGAAGTCAAGCAGAAACAGTGGAACACTTATTCTTTGAATGCAAACTCTCAGAGAAATGCCTACAAATAATGCTGGAGTGGATGCAAAGAGGGAATATAAAACACGATCTAAAGGGGATATGGAAACAATCAATAAGAGGTATCAATGGGAAGAAATGTAGGGAGTTCATTACAACAGTGATTGCAGTGCTGATATACAAGATATGGTGGGTAAGAAATGAAGCATTATAGAATCAAAGAGTGCCTACACCGAGAAGCATATGTGCACAGATACAGCATGAATGTAAGGCTAAAGTAGTGCATTTACTAAAGAAGAAATGTAGTAGGAGGGAAAGGAAATGGATAGATCAATTGTATATGAAACAATGATAGAAGAACTAAAGGAAATAGACATAGAAAGATAGAAAGAGAGGTGGAGAAGTCAGGGGCACTAGTATGCCGAGGCAAGACATTGTAAAGTTGTTGTTTTTTTTATTGAAAATAAAAGCTTTCTGTTTTACCAAAAAAAAAAAGTGAAGACAACGTGTGCACTAATAACACTATACCACTATATTATATTTTTATACTTTGTTTTTAAATTAATCACACTCCATTCTTCAATAGCCAAAGATCAAAGCATTATTGTGGATCTTCAGACTTCATAGTTCAGTGTATTGATTCAAGAAATAGTAGAGTGTTTTTGTTTGTTCTATTTTCATAATTCAAGTCTTACAACAAGCATACTCGAACAGAAAATTTAATTTCATATCAAGCTATCCGTTCTTGAACCAGGTTCTATCATTCTATCTTTTTATTATTTTCTCATCTAAAATTTAATATTTCGCTATTTATTCTATCTTTTTATTATTTTCTCATTTAAAATCTAATATTTTGCTATTTAGTGCATTTTTAGATTATTTGTTAGAAGATAAGTATGTCAAATAGAAAGTGTGAATCTGGTTATGAAAAACTCAAGAAAAGAAGAAAAATTTAAAATTTAATACAATCTCAAAAAGATGCTTTTGACAAATTTTTATTGAATAATAAAAATCTTGAATCAAAAAAGTTGGGAGAGTGTTCTCTAGATGAGCAAGTTAGTAATTCGGTTGAGTTAGATAATTCTAAAATTAATAATATTCAAGTAGAAAAAGAACAAGTAAGTGACAAGTCGGAAATAGATCCTCAAAATAATACATTGATGCTTATGAATGAAATAAGTAATTCAACTCCTATAAATATATATGATCCTACTCAATGGACTAATGTAGATACCAAGTTGAGAGATCTATTAGTAGAAAAGGGGCCGATTAGAATAATTAACACAAATTTTTCGAATGATACATTTTCAAGATATTTTTCTACTACACATTATATTCAAAAATTGGCAAATGGTGAAAGACATGATAGAAGATGGTTAGTTTATTCTAAAGACTTAGATAAAGTATTTTATTTTTATTGTAAGTTGTTTAGTTTGAGTTCCGGAACTTGTAGTAGTAAACTAGCTAGTGAAGGTAGTAATGATTGGAGAAATATTAGTACTAAGCTCAAACTCATGAAACAACAAATGAACATATTATTAACATGGTTGCATGGATTGATTTAGAAATAAGGCTGCAAAAAGATAAAACAGTCGATAAAGATGTTCAAGAACAAATCAATAGAGATAGAGAGCATTGAAAAAATGTATTGTCAAGAATTAGTGATCAAAACTCTTGGAAAAAATAATTTAGCATTTAGAGGAAAAAATGAAAAGACATATCAAGAGAATAATGGAAATTTTTTAAGATTAATTGAAATAATTGCAGAATTTGACCCCGTCGTGCAAGAACATATTCGACGAATTAAGCATGATGAAATTCATAGTCATTACCTTGGGCATAGAATACAAAATGAATTGATAAACTTATTGACAAGTGAAATTAAGAATAAAATTATAGAAAAAATTATAGAAGCAAAATATTTCTCTATCATACTTGATTGCACTCCAGATACAAGTTATCAAGAACAAATGTCTTTTATACTTCAGAGTGTGGATATTTCGGCAACTCCAATAAAAATTAATGAATATTTTTTAGAATTTTTAAAAGTAGATGATACAAGCGAAAAAGATCTTTTTGAAGTTATTATAGATGAAATAAAAAATATTGGACTTGATATTGATAATTTAAGAGGGCAAGAATATGATAATGGGTCAAATACGAAGGAAAAATATCAAGGAGTGCAAAAAAGACTTATTGATGTAAATCTTAGATCATTTTATACACCATGTGGTTGTCATAATCTAAATTTGTTACTTTGTGATAGGGCTAATTCTTGTACAAAAGCTATATCGTTTTTTGGAGTGGTACAACGCATATATTCACTATTTTCATCTTCTACTAAGCGATAGAAAGTATTAAATGATAGTGTACCTAGTCTAACTCTTAAATCATTGTCACAAACTCGTTGGGAAAGTCGTATTGAAAGTATTAAAGCAATAAGATTTCAAACTCTACAAATAAGAGATGCTTTATTGAAATTAGTAGAAATTAGTGATGATCAAAAAACTAAAAGTGAAGCTAATTCCTTAGTAACATATGAACTCGGAAATTTTGAATTTTTATTGGTATGACTATTTGGTATGATATATTATTTATTGTTAATTCAGTTAGCAAAAGTATGCAGTCAAAAGACATGCATATTGATGTTGCCATAGATCAATTAAAAGGTTTGATTTCTTTTTTAACAAATATAGAGAAGAAGGATTTGTAACTGCTATGATTTCTGCCAAGAAAATTGCATTTGAAATGAATATCGAACCCGAATTTCGTAAGAAATGTGTGATATCTAGGAAGAAAAAATTTGATGAGAATGTTGATAATGAATCTCAAAGTCTCTTGAATAGTCCTTTAGAGTTGATTATTTTTTATACATAGTAGACAAGACTATTTTTTCACTTCAAAATAGATTTGACCAATCTGAAGCATATGAAAATATTTTTGGTTTTCTATTTAGTGGTAAAAATAATAAGATCACTAAATGATGGAAATTTAAAAACACATTGCCTTAATCTTGATTTTTTCTTAAAGCATAATAATCAATCCGATATTGATGGTTTAGATTTATTTTATGAGTTGAAAGTATTAAGGGAAATAGTACAAGTAAAAGATAATAGTTTAATCGATATACTCAATCAAACAAAGAGACTTGATTCTTTTCCAAATGCCTATATTGCTTATAGAATAATGTTAACAATTCCAGTTACCGTTGCTTCAGCGGAAAGAAGCTTTTTAAAATTAAAATTGATAAAATCTTACCTAAGATCAACAATGTCTCAAGAGAGATTAAATGGGTTGGCTATATTGTCAATTGAGAAAGACTTATTTGGAGAAATTGATTATAAGAAAATTATTAGTAACTTTGCATCTAAAAAAAGCTAGAAAACTTGACTTCAAATAACAATAAAAAAACTAAAATATTAAGGTCCCTCATTAAAATTTGATTTTAGGCCCCAAAATATGTCGGGCCGCCCCTGCTCGAGACACTTTATAATGGTGAATTTCTAGTTATCACATGCATTTAGTTAGGTTGACTTTCTTCAAAAACCTTGTTTTTTTTTAAGTTATGTTTGTGTGTATTACTATATATTAGCACATATGTTTATCGGTCCATGCAAAAATCTTAGTTATGCTTACTTGTACACAAACACTAGTACAGCTCAAAATTTCTCCCATTAATTCTCTCGATAGTTAAATGAAAATTCTTAGAGTAAAACTACTAAAATATATTATTAGAAACGCTCCAAAAGCAAAAAGAGTCCGACCTACCGGATTCGAACCAGTGACCTAAGGATTAGCTGTGAGCAATTCACCCGACTACAGTCCTCCGCTCTACCAACTGAGCTAAGGTCGGTTTGTTATGTAACGCACACTAATATTATAATATCATTATTCATCTCAAGTTAAATTTAACTCTACTCAAGTAATTTTTTTTTGGTTTCTCACCGGGTGTCAAGTTAATATTTTTTAATGGTTTCCTACTTGGTGTAAGGTATTCGTATTGAAATCCTATTAATATGAATTCACATTTCATAATATACATAAAAGAAAAAAAGTGTTCCTTACCAAGATTTTTTTAATTCTTAAGATTCGAGTTCGAAACTTTTAATTAAGGGCGATATTTTATCCAACCCGTTATAACCGTTGGACATATCTCAAGTTAGTTTCCTATTTACGTTTTATTGTAAGGGAAAGAGTAGGACTAAATAATATTTTGGCATTTAGTTACACTTAATAGCCTTTCACATCATTCATTTGTTTTTCGAATTTTAAGGGAAAAATTCTAAACTAAGATATCTTCATTTACAACCGTAACTTAATTCTCAAAGTAATTCATTTAGCTATCAGCATGTGTTATGGATTATAGGTAAAATATTACTTCCTCGGTTTCAAATTAGACAAGGAACTTTCTTTTTTAGTCTATTTCAAAATAAATATTATATTTTTAAATTTAAAAATAATTCAACGTTAAACTCTTCATTTTACCCATTTTATCCTTAATGAAAAGTTTTTATAACCACACAAATGTCATGGCCCCACAAAGCTTTTACCCCTTAAACTTTTAAGACCACAAGTTTCAAAAGTCTTTTGTTTTTCTTAAACTCCATGCCGAGTCAAACTAGCTCATCTAAATTGAAACGGAAGAAGTATGAAATTTGTCAATATCGTTATTCTTTTAGCTAAGAAGGCTTGATGTGGAATTGAAATTAAGCTAGCGTTTGACTATAGATTCCCAAATTTATTATGAAAAATCTGATTTGGGTGAAGTTTGGTTTGAATATGAAAATGTGTTTGGACATCTGTTTTGGGTGAAGTTTGGTTTGAAAAAACATGAAATATGACTTATACCCACAAGTTCTAAAAACTATCACAAATACCCAACAGTACCATTATCAATAACATTCATTATATTATCACAAACTGTCACGACCCAAATCAGAGGGCTACGACTGGCACCCGGTGCCTACTCAATCGAGCGCCACGTACCTTATCTTTTTTTTCCCTATAAGACTCGTCACGGGCCATGATAGGCCACATCTATATATGTAATTAACAATAATAGAACTTAACTCACATAACTAATTCAAAAAGATTTATATAGATACATAGGGGCCGACAAGGCCGTTGACATGTCATACCTAAAGCTATACAAAGGACACTGTCTGCAAAACCTCTAAGAAAACATGACCATAACATATAAGTCAGTACAGGGTCCCTAATATCCTCATAAAATAAAGTAGCATATATAGAACGTGACTCGGCAATACTCCATGAAGATGTAGAGCTCACCAACTAAAAGTTGATATCTGGAGGCGGCCTACAGTGGATGGTCCTCACCTCGCCTATCTACACCTGCGTGGCATGAAACATAGTGCCCCAGAAAAAGGGGCGTTAGTACGAAGAATGTACCGAGTATGTAAGGCAGCAATGAAACGTAATAATAATAAGATACTATCTCGGGGAAAGATAAGAGTCAACTCATAACTTCTGACTTGCCGCTGAGGGCCGTAACATATAGAATAAAACACATCTCATATGTATAAATAAAACTACAATATAATAGTTCTATTTACCTCATTTTCGTGACATTAACTGCCCAACTGATCAGTGGTAACTGCCCGACCGGTCATAGCGCGGTGGTAAATATATGACTGCCCGACCGACCGTAGCTCGGTAGTAAATGCATAACTGCCCGACCGATGATAAATAATAATATATAACTGCCTAACCGGTGATAACTGCCCGACCGGCTGTAGCTCGATGATAGATGTATAACTGTCCGACCGGTCGTAGCTCGGTGGTAAATGCATAATACATATAATACCATTATGATATTAACGTTTTTATTAAACACCTCAATAAGGAACTAGGTACATACTTAGACATGCTTGAATATCATTTTACATGAATGAATAACATAGACATCCTTTAACTGCTAAGAGTAGAACCACTTATGGAATAACATTACGTTTATGTATCATTACTTAGATCATGCCAAAAGAAAGAAGGATTAGCCTTAACATAACTGGAGTAGGAAATAATCCGTATGATATTCTTGGAAAAGGTTACACTGTACTCCTTTGAAATCGCAAAATTTTACGTTGCTAAGGTGCTAATAATTCTCGCTGGAATTAATTTGGTCGCAAGAAATTTTTGTTGGAAGCTTGTTGAACTGAGTTTTAGCGACTGTTTATTTTTTGAAATGCTTTGAATTTAGGAAAAAGATATATGATTTCTCACTTTATCATTCTCTGTCCAAATGAAAACCAAACTTGTACGACTTCCACGTCAATGTCTTATTACTTTAGATAGCCACTAAGCCAATATGGCTAAGAGTCATATGTCTTAGTTGTGGCTTGCTTCCACGTGGGGGTGCGGTGGGAGGGGATTAACTTTATCTTATAACTAATTAATTAATTAGGTAATATTTCGCTATTCGATAATTAACTAATTACCTACATAATTAAGAATTATCTCAAATTACTTAAAATTCCACTTATCTTAATACATTTTATACATCGTATTATTACAGTCATAGGGTACCTTGTATGGTACTAGTTCATAAATATCGGGTATTATAACTCGGACTGTATTTTATCCCAAAATAACAAACTTCGGCGATACTCAATTTCTTCGATTCGTTAACTCTCTAACCTTTATAACACTTACTTATCACTTGTTACAAATAGCATAAATGCTTATGATCTCAAAATAATCTCGTTCCCGCGTCTACGTCGATTAACTTATGACGAAACTTTAACGTACGAAATGCGGGATGTAACATCCTTCCCCCCTTAGAAACATTCGTCCTCGAATGTTTAAACTTGCAAGATGTACATACATACTCATCAATTATAAATGTATATATCTTCCCCGGCTATACTCCAATGAAACAAATATCAGGCTCTCACGGGGTTAGGACGTCGTCCCTCCCTAAAACTACTTCCTAATCCATTTGTCACCTACGATTCTGTTAATCTATCTTCTAGGTGCTGACACCTACTAGTTGTAATCTTAATAACCGGGTTCATACTTTGCTTTCAAGCTAGCCTTGGTTTCCCTCAGACGTAATGCCAACTCAATCTTATATTAATTATATTAACTGGACAATTTGCGTTAATAAGATCAAATATTACCCATAGTCACAGTACCTGACACATCATCCAGTGTATCCTCTGGGTCCTAATGACCTGCCAAACATATATGCGGTTCTGACTACCGCCGGAGCTAGATGCTCCACCCCTGGCTCTACCTCTACTAGCTGATGCCTGAGGGCCTTGCTCTTGAGGGCGTACTGAAGAGGAGGAAACTGTTATAGATCTGGTGGGATGAACTATCCCGCTTCTATCATTTATAGGACTATCCCTCATGTAATGACTAGGGTCTCCACAGGTATAACATACATTAGACCCATGACGACATTGTCCAGAATGAGCTCTATAGCATTGACTACACCGCAGAGGGGGCGCCCTCATTTGCGATGAATCCCTCCGATTCTGAAAATCCAAAATTCTCGAGCCCTGACCTGACTTAGGATAGATAGATCCCTCGTTATACGGCTTCTGCAACTTTCAGACACTTTCAACAGGGTATGGTGACATAGGATTGCCCGAAAAATCCTCAGGTCGTCTAGTAGACCTAGCCTTCTTACGCTGACCCTCATCACGATTCTCGTATTGCTGTCATTTCCGATCCTCCAAATTCTGAGCATAAGCTTGGATACGAGAAATATCCACCATCGAGCAGAGCAGCCGTGAAGCATTCATTGATCAGGTGCGGCCCAAGTCCTACCACAAACCGATGCACTCGGTCACTCATTTCAGTCACAATCGAGGGGGCATACCTTGCCAAGGAATCCAACCGGAGGCTATACTCCCGCACACTCATATTCCTTTGTTTAAGAGCCAAGAACTTGTCTACCCTTGCCTGACGAATATCTGCCGGCAAGTAATGATGCAAGAAGCCCCTGAGAATTCTTCCCATGCCATTGGAGATGCATTTGTCCCTCTAGACAATTCCCAAGTTTCATACCACTGAACCGCAACATCGCGCAATCGGTAAGAGGCCAATTCTACTGACTCAGTGTCTGATGCATGCATCACCCTCAAAGTTCTATTCATCCTATCGATAAAGTTTTGCGGGTCCTCATCCTTGTTGGATCCGGTAAATACTGGAGGGTCCAGGTTGATGAAGTCTCGAACTCTCGCGCTAATAACCGTGTTAGCGTGACCAACACCTGTACCTACCTGGCGCTGAGCCTGAGCAGCTACCAATCTAGTCAACAACCGTACTGCACTCCGCATATCCATATCCTCATCCTTAATAATAGGTGGAGGTACTGGGTTCCTCCTCATCTCCTCGGGTGTTGGCGAAATTGGAGAACTGTGCGAGGGTGTCGTATTTCCTTTCGGGGCCTCACTCTGGCCCTCACTAGATATTAGTACTCTACTCATGTCCTTATCTGCCACTACTTTACCCTTCTGACTAGCCGTAGCTTTCCTGGTCATAGGCATTGTTGCATATATAAAAACAAGTCAAAGGTCAAGGGCTTTATTCCCTATGACTCTGCTTTATTGCACGGTCTAATATCAAGAAGGAAGGGTAATCGGTCCCTAAATGCCGTGTAGTTTCTTGTTTATATAACGTAGTGCACAACACATTTATAAACAAGTCTCTACTAGACACGGATTGCAGACAATCCTAGGACAGAACTGCTGTGATACCACTTTGTCACGATCCAAATCAGAGGGCCACGACTGGCACCCGGTGCCTACTCAATCGAGCGCCACGTACCTTATTTTTTTTTTTCTATAAGACTCGTCACGGGCCATGATAGGCCACATCTATATATGTAATTAACAATAATAGAACTTAACTCACATAACTAATTCAAAAAGATTTATATAGATACATAGGGGCCGATAAGGCCGTTGACATGTCATACCTAAAGCTATACACTGGACAGTGTCTGCAAAACCTCTAAGAAAACATGACCATAACATATAAGTCGGGACAGGGTCCCTGACATCCTCATAAAATAAAGTAGCATATATAGAACGTGACTCGGCAATACTCTATGAAGATGTGGAGCTTACCAACCAAAAGTTGATATCTGGAGGCAGCCTACAGTGGATGGTCCTCACCTCGCCTATCTACACCTGCGTGGCATGAAACACAGTGCCCCAGAAAAAGGGGCGTCAGTACGAAGAATGTACCGAGTATGTAAGGCAACAATGAAACGTAATAATAATAAGATACTATCTCGGGAAGAGATAAGAGTTAACTCATAACTTCTGACTTGCCGCTGAGGGCCGTAACATATAGAATAAAATTCATCTCGTATATATAAATAAAACTACAATATAATAGTTCTAGTTACCTCATTTTCGTGACGTTAACTGCCCAATTGATCAGTGGTAACTGCCCGACTGACTGTAGTGCGGTGGTAAATGCATGACTGCCCGACCGGCCGTAGCTCGGTGGTAAATGCATAACTGCCCAACCAGTAATAAATAATAATATATAACTGCCCAACCGGTGGTAACTGCCCCACCGACCGTAGCTCGGTGGTAGATGTATAACTGCCCAACCGGTCGTAGCTCGGTGGTAAATGCATAATACATATAATACCATTATGATATTAACGTTTTTATTAAACACCTCAATAGGGAACTAGGTACATACTTAGACATGCTTGAATATTATTTAACAGGAATGAATAACATAGACATTCTTAATTACTAAGAGTAAAACTACTTATGGAATAGCATTACGTTTACGTATCGTTACTTGGATCATGTCAAAAGAAAGAAGGATTAGCCTTAACATACCTGGAATAGAGAAAAATTCGTATGATATTCTTGGAAAAGGTTACACCGTACTCCTTTGAAATCGTAAAATTTTACGTTGCTAAGGTGCTAATAATTCTCGCTGGAATTAATTTGGTCGCAAGAAATTTTTGTTGGAAGCTTGTTGAACTGAGTTTTAGCGACTGTTTTTTTTTTTTTGAAATGCTTTGAATTTAGGAAGAAAGATATATGATTTCTCACTTTATCATTCTCTGTCCAAATGAAAACCAAACTTGTATAAAATGAAACCAAACCTATATAAATGAAATCAAACTTGTATAAATGAAACCAAACTTGTATGACTTCCACGTTAATGTCTTATTCCTTTAGATAGCCACCTAAGCCAATATGACTAAGAGTCATATGTCATAGTTGTGGCTTGCTTCCACGTGGGAGTGGAGGTTTAACTTTATTTTATAATTAATTAATTAATTAGGTAATATTCAGTTACCCGATAATTAACCAATTACTCACATAATTAAGAATTATCTCAAATTATTTAAAATTTTAGTTATCTTAATACACTTTATACATCGTATTATCACGGTCATAGGATACCCTGTATGGTACTAGTCCATAAATATCGGGTATTATAGCTCAGACCGTATTTTATCCCAATATAACAAACTTCGTCGATACTCAATTTCTTCGATTCATTTACCCTCTGACCTTTATAACACTTACTTATCACTTATTACAAATAGCATAAATACTTATGATCTCAAAATAATCTCATTCCCGAGTCTACGTCGATTAACTTATACGAAACTTTAACGTACGAAATGCGGGATGTAACACAAACCATAGTCCTGAACATAAATAAATTTGATACAAAATTATCATTTTTATATTGAACTACATGATACACTATCAGATGACGGAGAAGACCAAGTAACATCGTTACAAAATAATAAATGGTGGGCTCTTTTATAAAATACAAAAGTTTGAGGTAATTTTTTTAAAAAATAATAGTGATATTTTGGCCCAAAACTAGCTATTGAGCTGGTTTTGTGATTTGAGATTTGGCCAAAATATAGTCAAAATCTATGATTAAACATGTATTTGTCAAATAAAATTCAAGTTTATTTTGGCAAAATCTATGGCCAAACGGGTCCCAAGAGTATGCCTTAATTTCAACTAATTGGTATTCACAAAATAATCTATTAAATTCAGAAAAAATGATGGTTTAATAAATATTTTTAAAAGTTTAAATTTAAGCATCTACTTCCGACCTTTGAACTCGAGAGATGAGCTATACTATTTTTACAAAATTAACAAGCCATTGACGTCCATAACACGATTCATACTATCTCTCCCTCTTAGTTTCCTTAATTCTCCATCCGAGTACTGTCGGCAGATTTCGCCATAGATTCAGCACCCAATTCTTCACACTCAGTACTGCACATTTGAATCTCCACAGCATTCTCTATTTCTCAGATCTCAACAAAAATGCGGAGGTAAATTTCACCTAATTCCATAAATAAATCTCTTATATTCACAAAAAAACTGCTGATTTAGTAACGTTTTGGATCTGATGGTTATGGCGGATTTTTGTTCACAGGCCAGGGCATCGGCAACCGCTGAAGCAACAATTAGGAGGCGTTAAGGCTATGTTCACGAGGCTTTCGATTGCTGTAATCGTACTCGTGATCTGTATGCTCATGCTTATAACGACGATGTCGAGTAGTAACAGTAACGGTCCTTCAGCTGAGGTATTGCTTTAAGATGTTCGTAAATGTAGCTATTGTTTGAAATTTTAACGTTTTTCGTTTATTTCGAGTGATGAATTTGCTTGGCTTGCTCTTGTAGTTTTATTTTTTGTCGCTTAATTTTGTTAGATATGCGGTGATTTAGCTAGAAATTACTCTAATTTGCTTTTGTAATTAGTTTATGAGTTTAAGTTATGTGCACCAGCAGTGTAAATAATATTTACATAATCTGTCACTTGTAAAGTAAGTGTAGGCAACTCTATTTAATAACTTGATTGGTAATCTTTATAAATGGTATGTAACTTGCTATAAATGGTTAAATTGCATTGATGGTGTAAAAAATACATTACATTGTCAATGCATAAAAATTGAATCCTTAGTTTTTCTAGGGATTCTACAGTCGATTAATGTTACAGTTGTCATTTTTAATAGGGTTTAAGTAATATACAACTAGTTTTTTATGCTATTAGTGATTTTAACTTGTGATAGTAGATTAGTTATCATTTTTACTAGATTACCAATTAATGTTTATCAAGTGATTACCTAATAAGTAAACTTGAATAATTATTTGCATAGAACTTAAACTCTTTTTAATATTCTTTTTTTTTGGTTCAATTTAATTTTATGTTTTTGTTTTTTCTTAATAAATTCATCTTGACCTTGTTCAACAAGTATGTAATATCTAAAGGCCTTGCGATGGTTTTATCTTTGTAATGCTCTTTCTCTAAATTTATTATCTATATTTCACCTTCTTGTGAAATTTTTTGCAGCAGATAGCTCTTAATCACCTTTCCTAATACGTTATATGCACCTTTTTGGAGAAAATTTAATACTGAAGTACGTGAGGATAATTCTATGAGGTTAACTTGGTCATGTACTCTCATAATCAATCTATCTGCTTCAAATATGGATTTGTCATTAATCAAAGTAGATGTCTCTTGTTAGGGTCAATAAGACTAGGGTATAGACGTATAGTCTGATCATTTGAAGTCATAGGCAGTAGAAGGATGTAGAGACAAGAAATATGTTCTTATTAAATGAGGCGAGGCTTCTTGATTCATAGAATTGGCCATGCTTGCGTAGTCCCAAAAGATGAGCCTGTACACTAGCATATAGTAACATATACTACCTAATATGTAATACTTGCATGAGTTGAGCCATTTCTTAATCTTTGTATGTTAATGCTTAATCTTGTGTCATCATGGAATCTGAACTCGTAGTTCACTTTTCATTAGTTGATTATTATGGTATGTATTTATATGTTTTGCCCTATCTGAGCAGATCGATGCGGAGACACTCTGGGGAACTGCAGATTCTAAGGGTTGGAGGCCGTCATCTGCTCCTCGATCAGATTGGCCTCGTATGCAATTTTACTTATCGATGTCCTAAACCAATTTAAAATGAACGTAGTAGTTACAATCTCTAAATCTTCAATCCTGTAGCTTTATGTCAATGTTTCTGCATCTTTTCTCTTCTTTTGCAGCTCCTCCAAGTGAAAGCAATGGCTATTTACGGGTTCGATGTAATGGTGGTCTGAACCAACAACGTAGTGCGGTGTGTAACTGATCCTTGGTGTGAGGTTTATGAATATTTTCTTCCTATAATCTGTTTACCAGAGTAAATTCCTTGTGTCCTTTTGTTGTTGTTTTTATCAAAGAACATCGATTTCAGAAGTAGGGTAACATAGTTAGTCAAACAGCATCAACTTCCGGAAGTAGAGCTAGATAGGAAAGGTTTCCTCATCTTATTGGAAGGATGTGCAAAGAAGCTAACGCAAGAAAAGTATATTCAGATATGTAGTTGGAATATAAGCTTGTGGACAGAAAAGTCAATAAAATTCTGATGTTTAAGCAAACAATTCACATATCTAGGCTTAGTGTTCTAGTAAAGTGGCATGGTAGATGAAAATGTAATACTGAGAATTTAAATAGGAGTGATAAAATAAGTTGAGTGATATGTGATAGATACCTAACTATGATTAGACCGAAGTGGTGGTGAAGTCGCGATGATTTCTTGTGTTGACCGCTTCTCATTGCTAATGTGAGTTCACCATGGATTCACGTCAGATTCCATTGACAACTGCATCTGTATGTTAGGGCCCTCATTAAGTGCAATAGATCTGTGATACCGTCCAAACAAGTATTTGTTCTTTTATTCTTAAATAAGGTGTTAAATAGATTCAAAATGTTCTATGTGAGGTCAATAAAATATAGTGAAAGGGTCTGAAAGGCAAGTGCTATTGAATGGTTGTGGGACCAGTAGTGTTATATAGGAGTGCTCGTTGGCCTAGCTCAAGATGTCCGCAAGATAAATTTTGTTAAAATGCAGTTGTTAAGTGGATTCACAGTCATAGAAGATTGCACAAGATCAGAAATGATCAGTCCGACTGAAGGTGAAAATACCAGAATAATATGTCGTAAGGTCGCCTGAAATAATTTGACCATATCCTCTGTGCACTTCCAGATGCACTGATCATTTACAATCTCATGATTGAAGGTGATAAAAGAGGATGACATAGACCTAAATCCATGTGAAGGTAGATTATCTAAAAGGACTTGGAGTAGTCTCTCGTAATCAATGCATGTTTAGCTAAGAACGGACATAATGCAAACAAAAGTTTACATAGGTAAGGATGAAGACTTTTTGTTGTTGTTGTTGTTGCACTTATATTATGTCTGATGTTTGTTAAGGTCCGTCTATTTTGGCTAGACATATGTATGTCTTTGTACAGATACATGTGAGATTTAGAGAACCTGTAGTTTTTAAAAACTCCTGATTCGTCTTAAAAGACAATTATTTTGTATTTTAATGAATTGAACCTGGCCAGAATGAGAATTCATATAGTTGATCTAGCTAATTTGGGATTGACATGCAACTGATTGTTGATTGATTGGTATCTCTTTTTTCATCATTTATGTTGCATAAATTGCTTATACTCAACGTAACAAATACTTGTGACTTTATAGATCTGTAATGCAGTTCTTGCTGCAAGAATTATGAATGCTACACTGGTGCTACCTGAGTTGGATGCAAATTCCTTCTGGCACGATGATAGGTACTTATTTCCTCGAGTTTCCTAATTCTTCTACCATTTAGAACATGTATCAAGATCGAAATTTTTATTTGAGTATGTTGCTTAAATTTTCTGCACTATAATGGAATTGGTTCTAAGTATGTCTCAATAAGATGCACGGTATATTCCAAATCTATCAGAAAAAGTAGAAAACAGGCTGGCCAATATGAAGTTACATTTTACCTGTCAAAAGAAAGTAGAAAGCAGTTTATCTAATACTCTTGAAATAATTCTGTACCTTAATTGCACGTGGGAAATCATTTTGAGCATGATATTTGTGCTCTCTCTGTTTACTTTTTTTTATTCTTGAAATGATAACCATTTCAAGAAATCTTTAAGAAGAAAAGGGAATCTTTATGCATATAGAAGTATACGTACTAGTCATGCACCCATTTGTTGGTGGATTTTCTCTGATAGAGATGGCCTTCACAAATTAAAGGACATCTAAGAGTTAGAAACAGTTTGAAGTTTAGTAACTCAATTTGAATCACGGGCATCAAGACTCTTAGTTTTCTTTACTTAATGTTTTTGAATTTTATTTGTTATGCTGCTGATGTTATTACTGGATATGTTACCGAGTGATTTTGCTATTCTTGTTTCTGGTGCTGCTCTACAAAAGGTTCACTAGAAAATAGGACTAAACTCAGCTAAGAAATCCTATGGTCTTATGGTGTTTACAGTGAGAAGTTTGAGACTGTTGCATCAATGTCTTTATAGCTCAAGGAGGAAGCTTGCCCTTGAATTTGGTATTGATGTATTTTAGACAGTCCCTCAAAGTTTTTGGTGGAGTTAGTTTGTTACCATTCACATAGTCCCCAAGCTTCCTGTTGATTGATTTATATTCCTCACAATATTTTTAGTAGATTGAGTTTTTACCATTAACTGAGTCATAATATGTTACTTTATTTCTATTAATGTTCAGTGGATTTCAAGGTATCTATGATGTTGAACATTTTATCAAGACATTGAAGTATGATGTAAGAATAGTGGAAAGCATTCCAGAAATTCGGAAAAATGGGAAGGTCAAGAAGATAAAAGCAAAACAGGTATATATTGCGCCAGCAGAGTTTGATAATGTTCTTCTTGAGGTTCTCATGGACTTAAAATGAAAGCATTTTTATTCCAGATTCGACCACCTAGAGATGCTCCTATCAGTTGGTATACAACAGAGGCTCTAAAGACGATGAAGGAACATGGTGCCATTTATCTTACTCCTTTTTCACATCGACTGGCAGAAGAGATAGATAATCCTGAGTACCAGCGGTTGAGATGTCGAGTTAATTATCATGCTCTTCAATTTAAGCCTCATATTATGGAGTTAAGCAACTCAATAGTCAATAAACTTCGTACGCAAGGCCACTTTATGACGATACACCTTCGTTTTGAGATGGATATGCTAGCATTTGCTGGGTAAGTTACTCATTGCTGCGTGCACCCAAGTAGATTAAAGGTTAAAGCTCAAGTGGTGCTTTAGTACCCCATCCTCTGTCCTTTCCTTACGTGGCCCAGAGGAAAACTGAAACAGTGTCATAAGCTTCAAATCTCTTTTCTCTTTCTCACTTTGTTTCTTTTCCTGTTCCTTTTGTGGCCAGGAAAGTTTATGAGCTGATTACAAAAGTAATTGCTCTATTCCATTGTTATCCTTAGCCCATGAAGTACTTCCAGTTGGTGTCTAGTAGTGTAGACCAAAAGTCTGTTTTTTAGCATGAGTTTGAGTTTTTTTTTAACCTTGGACTCATTTCTGCAGGTGCTTTGACATATTTTCTCCTGAAGAGCAAAAGATTTTGAAGAAGTATAGGCAGGAAAATTTTGCAGAAAAAAGACTTGTTTACGATGAAAGAAGGGCGATTGGGAAATGTCCACTAACTCCAGAAGAGGTAATCTTGTAGATACTTGTACACAATGTGTGGATGTTCTTCAAAATTACAATTTTCCTGCTATAATTTTTTGATTTAAAGCCATCTTAAAATGGGTGAATATGTATCATTTGGATGAGAGTAGAGGTTAAAGATTTTTAAAGGTTGCTCTAATGCTTTCTGATAACAATAGTCTGTATCTTAAGTAGACTCTGCTTTTCCGAGAAAATAACTTGGCATTTAAGGAAGTGTATCTACGTAAAGAGGAACTCTGGAAATCACTATAGAAGTTTAGTCATTGAAACTTGATATCATTTAATACCGCCTTCAACGAACTCCTTTTGGAACACAATGGGAAGGTGCAAAAATAGACGGGCAGAGAGTTTGTAAATTCCTTGTGATTCTTTATGATGATATTTGTATTAATCTCAGTCTGAATTTTTTTTGAAATTTTAAGAAGCAATGACAGAGCAAGGTGAGGATATTCAGGGTGTGAGAAGATGCTGTCGTTTAGTTTCCTCCCAATGACTTGAATGAGTTTGTGAAACAGAATTGTCTTTCTCTTGTTTGATGAAGCTCAACTTTAACTTTACTTAACATGCGCGCCAGTGTTCACAGTAGAAAGGCGTTCAAACAATAGGGAATTCAATAATTCTTTGTTAATTATTTAAGTAAAAACGTGGATACTTTGTATTGTTAACTGGAAATTGTTATTCAGGTATTGATATTTTCCGTTTTAATTTGGCAGGTGGGTCTTATTTTACGTGCAATGGGTTTTGACAACTCTACCAGGATATACCTTGCTGCAGGCGAGCTTTTTGGTGGTGAACGATTCATGAAACCTTTCCGGTCCATGTTCCCACGCTTGGAGAACCATAGTACAGTGGACACCACGGGTGAGCTAGGTAAGAACACAAGGGGCTTGTTAGGCTCAGCTGTGGATTATATGGTCTGTCTTCTCTCTGATATTTTCATGCCAACTTATGATGGTCCAAGCAATTTTGCGAACAATCTCCTTGGTCACCGGCTATACTATGGTTTTCGCACAACAATCCGACCTGATAGGAAAGCGCTGGCCCCTATCTTTATCGGTCGTGAAAAGGGTCATACAGCAGGTTTTGAGGAAGCAGTTAGGCGTGCCATGTTAAAGACAAACTTTGGTGGACCTCATAAGCGGATCTCACCTGAATCATTTTATACTAATTCTTGGCCTGAGTGCTTTTGTCAAAAATCAGCTGTAAATCCTGCTGATAAATGTCCACCAGATGATATTCAAGATATCTTAGAAAGTCAACTGGAGAATGAAGGAATCAGTGACTTCGACGCAAGCAAATCAAATTTGACGTCAGCTGTGGATAAATAGATGTTCTGTGTGAAACTTCTGGGGTGATATTTTTGGATTTTGAAATGATGCCGCACCATGAGGTCAAATGGAAGAAATGAGCCTGGGTTTTGTTATCTATAGGTTGGCATTAAAGGTATCACTTATCTCAAATCATTCTTATCGAGCTATTGTGATGTTATAATTGTACATTTTTGTTGACCACCTGACAACAATAAATGTAGCTGCCAATGGGTTGAGTGGGAGGTTAGGTTTACAGGAATTAGATGTATGGAGAATATGGTCGATTGGTATTTGAGATTGGCGTTCGAATTACTTTTCCGACACGACAGAATCCAGAAACTATTTATATGTAGGTCCAAGGGACTGAATTGGCACCTTCTTTAAGCAGTATCAAGGAGTCATTTGCCAAGCCACTCGATGCTGGAGTTATTGAAATCTGCACATTTTATTTTGCTCACTTTTTCAGGTTCTCTTTTGGTGTCCGAGGATGCCTACTTCATCACAAGAATCATTGTTGTATCTGATTTGATATCTTTTCCAAATAAGAAAATAGATTATTCCCTACATTTCTTCATGTGTTTAATATCAGACTACTACTACTACTGGTTTCGGGTATCCGCAGTTATACATTAGATTTGTTATTTCAGGTCTTACTGCTGGTATTTAACCCTTCTTTTTTTTGATAACCGTGGTGTCCGAGCCAGCTTGTGTGCACCTCGACTAATTCCGCGAGGTACTTGCCACCTCCCACCAGCAACAGGTGCCGGGTAACTCTATCCACCAAGATTCGGATAGATGAGAAGAAATCACTAAGTGTATTTTGCCTCCAATGGAATTTGAACCTGAGACCTCATGGTTCTACCCACTTTATTGACCATTGGGTGCTGCTGGTATTTAACGTTAATTGGAAGGTGTTATTCATATACCAACAAAGAAAAACTTAATTAGAAAGTATTGAGCAATTCTACTTGGTCTCCATTTTCTGTCAAATTAAGCATCACTTTGTACATTCTGGGGGAAGGGTTTGAAATCTATTGGTGTCTTTGCAGTAATCATAAGTCATATATTTGCGTCTAATGTCTTTATATGATTTTTCTTGACCAGAAGTTAGTTTCCAAAGTTGCTTAGAATTCCACCAGAACTTGGTAGAATTACAGTTCAAACTATAATTAGAAAATGGGCAACCTTCAATAGTAAAACCTTGGAATTGAGCTGTGAATGGAGAATTAGACCAATTGATTTTGGCACTTCCACTTTCAGTTGCCCAAGTTTCTCCATTCCATATTGTAGCCTCTGATTGCATTGGTTGTGTAGGGTATCCAACTCCTCTATGGGATTTGTTCTTGTAAACCCTAATGGGTACTTCGTCTACGAAAAATCTGTAATAAACAAATTAATTAGACCATAATCATGTCTTAAATAGCTAAATGAAAATACCATATGACCATCGAGAGGTATGGTAGGATGGTTGACATCCCTCGACTCTGTGCCAGAGGTCTCAGTTTCAATCCTAGGAATAAAAAACATTTCGCTAGGAAAACAAATTATGTCTTGCTTTATTCTTAAAGAAATATAGGAAAAAGTCTCAGATACAACATTAAGGGTCATGTAAAGTTGTCTTTGTGTGACCTACAGATTACGGGTTCGAGCAGTGGTAGCAACCACTAATGTTTGCATTAGGGTAAGTTGTTTATATCACAACCCTTGGGGTGTGGCCCTTTCCAGAATCCTGTCTTGATGCGGGATGCTTTGTCCACCAAGCTGCCCCTTACTGCTTCTACGATGAAGCCGAGCCAATACGATAGGCGGGTGAAGGAAAGAGCGAAAGCTAAGAATATGAATATTAACCTTCCTTAGTATGCCTATTTGATGAGAAATAAATTAGTTGGATCAGTAAATTTCAGATACTAGATGGTTAAACCGAAAGAAGAAGAAAAAGAACCATATGATTCTATAGAACATAAATAAACATACACAATTTGATGTGAGTTCCATAGGATTGAGTACTCATGAAAGTTGGCGGTTGGATCGAACCAAAGTTGAATCCTTTGCTCTCTGTCACCAATACCATTTGCAAATACGTTTGTTTGCAATGTGTATGGTTTTCCTTCTCTATTTCCTAAAAACTCGAAATCTAATTCATCATGTTGGCTTCTATGTGAAATCATCTGCCAAAAGGTTAAAATAACAGTTTAAAAAAAGAGAGAGATAATAATACAACTTATAAACTAGTTTAATCAACTAGTTTCTTCCAACAAACATATATTAATTTATTTGCTTAAGATAAAATTCATTAACTTCAAAATCTACAGAAATTTTTTTTTCCATCGACTATAAATATTTATGTTTTTAATGTAATGAAATATTCATAAAATATAGACAAAGTAACAACAAACAACAATTAGGTCATCAATCCCAAACAAGTTGGCGTCAGCTATATGAATCTTCACCGTCTATGTAGCTCACTTTAAGTCCATTTTAGTCAATAGTTATAAAAAAATATTTTTCAACACTAAAAGTTTTGTGTTTTATTAGTATATAAATCTCTCATAAGATTAAAATGCATAAACGTACAGGATTAAAACTTAACCTCAACTAATTAATATCACCTATATAAACTTTTTTCCTTCTCATTGTGCGCTATTTATGCACCAGGTTTGTGTGAATTCTAAGAGATAAATATTCATAAAAACTTATGGTTGAAAAATTAATTTGTATAACTTGCGAGAATTAAGTGAAAAATTAAGTGTATATTCTTACATAGAAGGACGTCACTACTCCAGCTGAGTCTTTGCTGGGTAGCTTTATTTTCATTTTGAAGGATCCCGAGCCATAACTTAGTTTGGACTGAATTCCAGATCCTGCAGATTGTATTTTAAAAATAGTTATTTTGATATTTAGGATTCTGCGAATAAAAACTGCAAAAAAATAAAATAAAATAATACAAAAGGAATATCACCAGAAAAACTATTAAGGGATAGCTGAATTTCTTCTCCATTTTTAAAGGACTTCACATTATTATCCCCCCAAGAAATCTTGTAATTTTTGTCAAATGGTAAAGCTTGACCTTCAAAAACTCTACTTAATACCAAAAGAACACTTAGTAGAAGGAAACCCATTCAGCAATTAACAAAGTTTCACCAAAACTAATACCTTTTTAAGAAAATAAAATCTAATTCTCTAAGATATTAAGAAGGTTGTTACTTTTTTCCCTTTTAATTGTATTGAATGAGTAAGTGAAGAACTTAAAGTGGCTTAAATTGAATTAGATCAATAAATATGCATTCAATTCATACAAGTTAGTTTTGTGCTTAAGTGAAGTAACTGTTGACACTAAAAAAAGAAGCTTAAGGGCCTGTGG
>AWOL01S0014212.1:88577-100011 GCA_000715115.1 Nicotiana otophora
TATTCTTCTGCTGTTTGAGGGGGTAAAAATCTCCGGTTGAGCAGTGGGGCAAATTCAAAAACCTCAATAGGCTAGCCCTACAAGCAGCACTGTCTTTGGGTTATTATTATTATTATTATTATTATTATTATTATTATTATATTATTTTTAGAAGAGTTAACTCAAATAATCGTCCAATGCTTAAATTAAAATTATCTGACAAATATATAATACATATTATATTATATAATCTATTTATATATATTAAAAATAAATGACAAATTCGGCTTACTATTTATGTTAAAATTTCTTATTTATATATTCACAATCTGATGTTTAAATAAATTAATAATGCGACACATAAGTCTTTATTATATATGCATATTGCAAAAGAGATTAATTTATGTGTATCGAGAGTGTTAATTTTTTTTACATTATCACGTAATTCAAAAGAAACTATAATTTCGTATAAGACATTTTTCCTGCTATAATAAGTAAAAAAAGTCGGATAGCGAAAAAAAATTTAAATTCTATATGGGTATTTGTCACAATTTAAGTCTATGGCACGTATTATCCGCTTTGGACCTAGGCCCGCACAGATTTATCTTTCGACCTGCGTCACATCGAGCCCCAAAAGTGCGTATATCATGTCAACTTGTGTTGTGCCTTATAAACCTCTTCACTTTCCTCTCTCATTCTGATATGAGATTTGCCTAAGGTGACATATGCACATGTTCTTCAAAAATTTGACAACTTCTACTGTCAGTCCTGCTTGATCCGCCCTCGTCGACCCGCCCTCCATCATGGGTGTCACATTATCCCCCTCTTGGGACTCATCCTCGTTGAGGTTTGTCCCACCACCGTACTGAAGAATAGTCGGCTCTGATACCATATCTGTCACGACCCAAGTCCATTACACATATCGTTCGATTTGGTCCTAGGTCCGCACAGATTTGTCTTTCAAGCTACGCCACATCGAGCTCCAAAAACGTGTGTATCATGTTGTGTTGTGCCTTATAAAGTTCTCCACTTTTCTCTCCTATTCTGATGTAGAATTTGTCTAAGGCGACATGTACACCTTTTTTCAGAAGCTTATTAGCATATAAGTTTGCTAGTCCTGCTTGACCCCTCCATCATGGGCGTCACATTATTAGCCAAAATCATTTCAAAAAATAAACTTGGTAACTCAAGAATTTCATAAAAAGACCTATTCGTTTATGTGCCACGTTTCACACCATATGTTTTTACTTCATCTTTTAGTGAGTTAGCCTAAGTTCATCATGTGCGTGATGCCGAGAACATGACACCTTAAATAAATTCTCTTGATTTCCCATATTCAACAATAATCTCCCATGATATGATTTAAATTAGTCAGGATCTCAATCAGATAGCGAATATCGGGACAAATTAAAAAATAATAATGATGTGTGCGATTAAAAATAATATAGTGTGGTCGCACTTCAATTCATTATGCGTCTACTTTTTCCAATTTACTTTCTGAATGCAAAAAAAAGAAGACAAAGTTTGGTGTGCATTTGGTATGAAGTAAGATATTTTCATGTATATGTTCTGGTGGGTAATATGTTAACCAATGAAAAGTTAAAAAAAGACCATTTTTGTTGCAATAATCTCAATCCAGGAGAATAAGATTCATAATCACACACATTTTAATCTAATACGTATATTTGAAACAAAGAACACATAATTCCCATATAAATAGGATGCATAGCTTTACATATAACAATTACAAACTTACAATTGAAAAAAAACATTTAAAGTCCAACTTGAGTAAAATTAGCGTTCAAATAAGTTTCTAGCAGTAAATTGTTACTACATTCTAGCAATAAGTCAGCCGTGGACTCCAAACATAATTGTCATGTCTTAAAAAGATTTATTACTATATATTATAATAACTATAGGACTTTGACGGGCTGCTTCATAATCCAACCCTCATTATCAATAAATGAGAGGCTTGTTAATTGTTGTAACTCTTGTTGGCTCAATTTGGCTTCCCATGACACTCTTTGCGTAGTGTTTGATCCAATTCCTTTACAATTTTCCTCAGAAAAGGTCAATTGATTCCTACATCATAAACAAGTGAGTACGGTTATGATAACAACTATGGTGTATATGCATTTATCACCAAGGAATATAGTGGAGAATAGTAAATATTTATTCACTCTTAACCATAGATCTTGATTCGAGCGAGAGTAATGTAGTCTCCTTAGATAAGAAGGAACCTCCCACCTCTCCCCCACCCCCTCCCCAACAACTCAATAGTGGGCTTTCTAGGGCACTAATCGAATTAGTGTAATTAAAACTTTATATTAAAAAATAGAGTATTGCGATGCACGAAGTATCCCGCATTTCCGTTGGATTCAGCATAAGATCGCGCGCATTACAAGGGGCGTGTACTTATATATAGGTAGCTTATCAGTGTTATCTTGATGCAAGCATATCGATAGGAAGGGCTAATTATCCCCTACCCCACCCCCTAACTCAATAATGGGCTTTCCATGGTACTAATCGAATTAGTGTAACTAAAATCTTTATGCTAAAGGACACTCCAATGCACGAAACATCCTCCGTATTTTTACAAGGTTCAGAAAAGGATCGCATTGCAAGGGGGTATGATGTAGGCAGCTTGTCGGTCCTACACTGATGCAAGCACCTAACTTATAGGTCATCACATGCATGGAGATAATTTTACCATTGCTTCAAGACTCCCTTCAACTAAAATCTTTACACTATATATTAATGTAAATATTTTTATACTATCTGTATATATAACTCAAATGAGAAGAAAATTTTGTAGTATATGAAAAAAGAGAACTTACTCTCGGCCAACAAAAGACCAACCAGCCCAGCCCCGAGGAACGATAATATTTGTCATAGTGGTGTTATAGAAAAGAACCCTAGTACCACCAAGGAGTATGGTGAAGAATGGTAAAGGTTTATCTAGAGATCTCGATTCGAGCAGAATAATATAGTCCCCTTCGAAAGGAAGGGCAAATCCCCCCTCCCCCAAACTCAATAGTGGGCTTTCTGTGACATTAATCGAAATAGTGTAATTAAAATTTTTATACTAAAAAAGATATTACGATACACGCATCATGTGTTTCAGATGGATTCAGAAAAGGGTCCCATTGATAGGAATGACTACCATCCCCCTCCCCCTTACACTCAATAATGGGCTTCCTACTACACTAATTGAACTGTGTAACTAAAATCTTTGGATCACAATGCAAGGGAATGTAATGTAGGCAGTCTATCAGTGGTTGATCTTCATCTCAAAAACCCGTAACCGATAGGTCACATGGAGATAGCTTTATCTATGCTCCAAAGCTCTCCTTCAACTAAAATCTTTACACTATTAATGTAAATCATCTTCCAATGTATATAACTCAAATGAGAAGAAGATATTTGTATAGTATAGGAAAGGAAAGAACTTACTCTCGGCCAACAAAAGACCAAGCAGCCCAACCCTGAGGAACGATAATATTTGACATGGTGGTGTTATAGAAAAGAACCCTAGCATAATCTCTCCATGGCCTTCCCAAGAAAGTTAGTCCTGTTCCAAATACTGCAGAATCTTTCAAAACAAAACCACTTTCATCATTTGGGCTTATTCTTCCTTGTGCTGTAATATACCCTATCAAGCCATCTAACGCTCCTGCATTTACTGATATCGTACATCTCTGCACATGAACAATAAAAAAAATTAAATAATAATTATTCTATCTGTTTCAATTTAGATATCACACTTTCCTTATTAGTCTATTCCAAAAATAAGCTTATAGTAATGTAGATGTATATAACTTAAATTTTAAAATACTAATTATTTTACCTCATAAATAGATTGACCAGCACCAAAGATGAAATCAACAGCTCCAACTATAGTACAAAGCTTAAAATAATGCCTTCCTTGAACATCCCATAATGTATCTTGCAATCCCAAAAATCCACACCTATAAAATGTCGATTTATCTCCGGATATCATAGCAGCCACTGCTGCTTGCATCGGATAAACATTGCTTTCTGGAGGAAAATTATAAGAATTCTGCATAAAATAAACATAATTTTATCAAAAATTTTAATTAAAATGAAGAAATTGAAGTTTTTAATTTTTTTTGTCTTACTATAAATGTTATGCTTTTAGCAATTGTATAATCAGCTTCAGAAATGAATGTAGCATCTGTAGCAATTGAATTATGACCATCCCATGTAACGTTTGTTTTTCTTTTTCCTTCTCCTTTGAGATAAATATATGGCTTCTCTCGAGGAATTCTCACTTGTTCCCTGCAATACAAGTGAATGATGATTGAATATTACGACGACAACTAACAACTACGCCTATTATATTGGGGTCGGCAATAAAAAAAAAGAGCAGTTTAGCATTTCGTATTAACGCAGGGTCCGGAAAAGGACCGTATCCTAAGCGGGTGTGATGTAGGCAGCATACCCTAATGCAAGTATTAATGAATGATTTCACGGCTCGAACAATATCCGGGGCAGGATCACACCTTAAGGGGTGTGATGTAGGCAGTCTACCCTAATGCAAGCATTAGTGATTGATTCCACGATTCAAACTCGTGAACTGAGGTCACACGAAGATACTTTGACCGTTGCTCCAGGGCTATATGAATATTATTTATCCACGTCACTTTATTTAAGTCTGTCTCAATCCAATATTACAAAAACTTTAGTTTTTCTAGTATTAGAAATTGTCCACTTTTCTACTCACATATAAATCTCTAAAACCCGTGAACTGCAGGTCACACGAAGACACTTTGACCGTTGCTCCAGGGCTATATGAATATTATTTATCTACGTCACTTTATTTAAGTCTGTCTCAATCCAATATTACAAAAACTTTAGTTTTTCTAGTATTAGAAATTGTCCACTTTTCTACTCACATATAAATCTCTAAAACCCGTGAACTGCAGGTCACACGATCGAAGACACTTTAACCGTTGCTCCAGGACTATATGAATATTATTTATCCACGTCACTTTATTTAAGTCTGTCTCAATCCAATATTACAAAAACTTTACTTTTTCTAGTATTAGAAATTGTCCACTTTTCTACTCACATATAAATCTCTAAACGGACTAAAAGAATTTTAGTAACAAACATTAGACGTAAAGTAAATGTATTAATATGACTAAAAGAAATCAAAAGAATAAAATGTTAAGTGAAGTGGGAAGAGATTACCTATATTTTCCAGCTTTAATGTAAATACAGATCCAATTTTGGTTATATAGAGGAACAGAATCAATGGCTGATTGAATAGTTGTGAAATTTCCATGGCCAGATGGATCAACATACACTGTTGGTAAATTTACTATTTGTTTTTTCCTATGAAAAACTCTGTGAAATCTTGCATTTCCTTGTTCAACAGAACTCATGAAATAAAGAAAAAGAATTATGAAGAAAAACCATTGAAAAGAAGCCATTTTTAGAAGAAAAAAATGAAGAAGTTTTAGTATGAATAAAAGATGAAGAACAAATAAAAACCCTACTTGGATTCAACTCTATATAAGGAGTTAAAATTAAAATGGAAATAATGAGTCTAAGTAAAGAAAATTTTCAACGGGGAAATCATTCAAATGATTTGCAAAATCTGCTCTAAATATGTTAAGTAATTTTCTTGAAGAGTTAAGCTTGATTTTCTTAAGTATTATTTTTAACTTTTCTTAGAAAAAATTATTTCTTGAGGAAGATTTTGTAAATTTTTAATTTCCATTGATTGATCCTCCGAGTGATTTTTGTAATTTAGATTGGAGTCCAACATGGAAAGTGAATGGTGGGGAGGATAGCAAATATGGTAAATAAATTATTTTCTAACAAAAAGCTGGAAAATGAATTTTATAAAATGTAAAAAAAAAAAGAATAAAGCATGTGTGATTTAAATTAAAAACCAACTTAAAGGCATAGAATCTGCAATTATTTAGAAAGTATGAACGTGAACAATGGTAGTACCTAATCAGGGAAGTGCCTTTGATCTGATTTTGCTCACGAGATGAGCCATCACTATGATAAAACATTTCTATTTTCTTAGTTCGGTATCAGCTTTGAGGCCCGATTAATTCGGATTCACACCCGAAAGTTCCACTTTGGGATAATGTATTCCCATCAATTTGTATCCCGACTTTGAACCCAAGACATCTCGTTAATGACGGAGGAACGCTTACCATTCTACATAATCCTTGTTGGTAAACCACCACTATAATATAATACAACATAGCTTTTTAAATCATTTTCCCTAAGTTTTGTTTTTTAATTAAATCATATCTGATATATTACACGTCAAAGAAATTGGATACCTTGGCAGTCCTGCATATTTATCTTTCTTTTAGTTATTATAGACAATTGAATCTTCTTGCATTAAATAAAAATTCCCACCGCTCTCTGTCATAAATTGACTAGTTTCTGGACACGGGCGTTGCGCGTATACCTCATATTAATGAGTAAGAAAATTAGTTCAAAAATTGTGTGCACAAGTTATAAAATAAAAATTAACGAAAAAGTATACTAATTATTCTTGAAAATAATGAATATTGATCATATTTAGCTAATTCAATAAAGAAAAAAATACACATAAGTTCTCGAATATTGTCTTACTTCAATTGCATTATATGTGTATTTCTTATTTTAGATATAGTACTTTTTATAGCGACGTTTTGAATATGCGATATCTTTTACTGTGTTCTTTGTTGTTGTTGAATAAATGAAAATTATTCATCTATATCTGAAAAGTGTCCAGGGAAAAAGATGAAACATAGAAATCAAAGCTAACATGTCCCTTGATATTGTTCATTTACTTATCAACAATATTCATCTTTTTCTAAATACTTTTCTGTTCATACTTCCATCTTCCATATTCCTTGTGTACAACAATAATTGGACCAACATAATTGATGAAATAAATAGTAGGCTCTGTATTTCCTTCAAAATTCATGTTATTAGAAAGAATATCATGGCCATTAAATGAATTATTTCCTATAAAATGGTTTTACATTCTTATCCAAAAGTTTATTAATAGTGGTATTTAATAGAAGGGTAATAATGTCATGTACCTTTTTAAGGGCATTTTACTATTTTAAGTTTTCACTTTTGATGTTCCCGCTTATATTATACGGAGTAGTATGATATGATGATAATGATAATATGATTGTGCTAATGCTATTGATTTGAGTTTGCAGCATTCCATTTGTTTCTTCTGAGAATGAAATTGAGAAAAAGAGCCTATAATTAATACGTCAAATGACCAAATATACTCCCCTACTTTTGAAAATAATCTAATAATACCACTCGTTATACTATTGGGTTATTTATATCCCTGCAATCATACTTTGAGTTTAAATATATCCCCATTTAAACGGAAGGACACGTGTCATTGTCTTGTTGGTCAATTCTAAATATCTCCTAATTAATTAAAAAGATTCATTATCCATACCCGAATAATATTTTTTTTTTTTGTAAAAACTGGGAAAAACTATTTATTGTTTTTTACTAAAAACTGAAAAAAACGAAAATATTTTTTTTCCCAGTTTTTTACAAAAAACTGCTTTAAAAAAACTGAAAAATATTTTCTAAAACAATATTTTTGTAAAAACTGAAAAACAATTTTCTAAAGCAATTAAAAACTGAAAAAAACTGGAAAAAAAAGAAGAAAATATTTGTATTTTCAGTTTTTACAAAAATATTACTTTAGAAAATTGCTTTTCAGTTTGTTTTTCAGTTTTTACAAAAATATTATTTTAGAAAATATTTTTCAGCTTTTTTAAAGCAGTTGTTTTTGTAAAAACTGGAAAAAAAAATATTTTCGTTTTTTTTAGTTTTTAGTAAAAAAACAATTCAGTTTTTTTCCAGTTTTTACAAAAATAATTGCTTTAGAAAATTAATTTTTAGCTTTTTTTTTTTCCAGTTTTTACAAAAACATTGTTTTAGAAAATATTTATCAGTTTTTTTGCAAAAACTGAAGAAAAAAAAATCGTTTTTTTTAGTTTTTAGTAAAAATAATTTCAGTTTTTCCAGTTTTTACAAAAAAAAAAAATGCTTTAAAAAATTGCTTTTCGGGTATGGGTAATGAGTCTTTTTAATTAATTATGAGATATTTAGAATTGACCAATAAGATGATGATATGTGTCCCTCCGTTTAAATGAGGGGTATATTTGAACCAAAAGTATGACTGCAGGGGTATAGATAACCCAATAGTATAACGAGGGGTATTCTTAGACCATTTTCGAAAATAGAGGAGTATATTTGGCCGTTTGCCGTAATTAATATGGACCATATGGTATTGATATCTCAAACAGCTCTTACGTTACGTATAGCGTATTGGGATAGGCTCTGCTCCACTAATATTAGCTCCAGTATGAGTCAATAGCCCTCTTGATGGATGCCACGTGGACAAAGAACTTCTTAAAGGCTAGATTCATTTTTTCATTAATTGATTGTATTTTAACCAAAAAGTAACAAAATGAAGAAATGTGTACTACCTAGTACCCACTCTTCCATTTTTTTTATTGTTTTTCCATCTCTCTCGTCTCCATTATATTTCCATTGCAAACAAACATTCTCCAAATAGACACCAATCACTATACTTAATTAGAGAAAAGATTGGCTCATTTTCATCATATATCAAATAAACGGGTGTATTCTTTAAGCTCCAGTAAATTAAAATTTCTTGAATTTTAGGTGAAAACACTAGCTAGAAAACATTAGTAATATGGAAAAAGAGAATGTGATTTTGATTGTTCTAGATCGAAACATAGCGAGATTGAAGCATTTTTGTTTTTTTCTTTCTATTTTGGGATATTGAAACTGATCAGAGCAAAATAAGGTATCACTAACTGAGGCTTTTCTCCAAAGCCCAGGTAAGATGCAAACTAGCAAGGATAAAACAAAGTCATACCAATAAAACCATGAGAGGATTGTAACTTCAAAAAGACAGTTAAAACAATTATGTCTGCTCAAATATTGCTAGAAGCAAAATACTAAACCATGCGGTACAACTTTAAGAAAAACAGATAAGCTGAAATCTCAATCTCCAGCAAAATTTCACTTCAGATAACTAAGTTTGCACTCTAATACTTGATAGGTTCAATAACTGCAAGTTGGGGACCGAGTTTCTCCTCAGCAGCTTTCTCAGCCTTAACCCTAAGTTTAGCCAACTGCTTTCTCCTCTCATATGCTACCTGGGCTCTCTCCTTTCTCTTGTTCTCAAGTTCCTGTAGTAATCATGTTTGCAAGACAGAAGTAAGCAACTACTCGAGGAACATGGTAATGAATACAGAAACACAGATAACCAACGAAATGAAACCAGATAGAAGAGTTAAACTTCTGAAAATAATGACTGCACATTCAAAGGAGGCACAACGACAAGTGTAGTATGGTTTTCATATCTTATAAAAGTGCAAGACAACTTGACATGCCTCTATACTCTCATTATTTAAATAATCAAGGTAGGTCAAATAGAAAGGATAAAGCAAGAAACTTACCTTAATAGTGTCATAATGGTTCCATCCAACCTCTGATGAAAGCTTGCCCAAGAGACAGTATTTATGTCCAGCTTGGAGCCTCAATACCCTATTTACAAAAGAGGGCAAACACTTCAGTGTTAACAGCAAGATTGATATTAAAACAAAGTAAGCATCTGCACAGCCTTGCAACTCACTTGAGAGCATCAGGAATGACCATTCTCTTGATTTTGTCATATGGTGGTGGAACACCCTCATAAACCTTCAAGCGGGCAAGTGCAGCAGCTCCACGCTTAGTCTTGTGGGGAATCATCCTAAAGAAAAATACATAGATCCGATAACATAGAGCAGAATTTACACTATCCATTAACAAAGTGCAAGGTTTACCCTAACCATCCAACAAATCAACAACCAAAACAACAGTTAAGTGTAACAAATAATCAGTGAATCATTAGGACAAATCCAATTTGCAAATTGTACAAATTCTTCATTGACATGCGTATCAGATGAAAGGGCTTATATAGTAAGTTTTAAACTACAATCCTAGTAGACTCACAAGTGCCAAGTAAAATGGCCATGGAGTGGGCATTATAAACACATTGTTTGTTATAAGTATAAAGTCCTTGACAAACCAACATCAGGTACTCCAATTTATTCTTATTCATGCACCAGCTAAATTCTAAAAAATCAGTAAAATAGTCTTGGAAATAGACGTTATATCAAGCACACTAAGCACTAGAAATATGAAGTACTTGGCAAACTACTCAAATTTTATTGTTACACAGAAACCAGCTAAAAATAGTAAAATACAGCCCACCAAAAAATCTACTATGTTATATCAACCAGTTAAGCCTCAAGCCACCAACGATAAATAGTTCATACATCAAACTATAGCAAATCCAAGAACAAAATTTAAGTATTGCAATCTACTAATAGTAATTAATCTCCAACTACTGAAATATTCAGCCTTTTTTACTTTATTTTTATTAATCATCCGTCCATTCAAAAAAAAAGACTGTATATCCCGAACATTCAATCTACCAGAAAAAATGTAATCGGACTATTCATTCCCTAGTTTTTCAATTTTCATTCATGAACTGTGTATACATGTATGATAACTAAGTACAAGAGAATAACACAGTAAATCTACAAATAACGAATGCACACACACACACACAGTTACTACTGAATCTACAAATAACAAATACTCACACACACAGAGAGTTACAACTAAATCTACAAAATCAAAAAATAATTCTATCTTAAGCAAAACAACTACTTCAAAACAATCATCAATTAAAAGGCAAAGCAAAAAAAATTTAAAAATAAACTAACCCGCGAATGGTACGCCAGAGGATCTTAGAAGGAGCACGAAAGTGAATAGGACCATGAGAAGGCTTAGTATTCATCCTCTTACGAAGAAACCTCAAATACTTCATTTTCTGTCTCACAAGTCCGCCCGATAAACAAATTTCTTCGCACCTAACAACCACAACTCTCTGTCCATTCAACAATTCCTTAGCCAAAATCGAAGCTAATCTGCCCAACATATGGTGGCGAGCGTCAACCACCACCCTCCTTGCGGAGATCCCTGAACCTGACACCATTTTTTTGCTCTCTTCTCTTGCTAAACAGCTGACGGAATAAAAATGGGAAGAGGCTAGGGTTTTTGAAGCCGAAGTGCTTAGGGTTTCATTATATGGAGGTGAGCTAACGGGCTGATGAATCAGTACGTGTTTTGGGCTTTTTTTGTATTTGGTCCAGTAGAGCCTGGCTAGTAATGAGGTTTTCGCACAAATTAACTCAAATAGCCGCTCACCTAACTACTTAAATTAAAAATAATCGGTGGAGGTATAATATATACATAATTTTTATTATATCTGTATGATTGTGTATAATTAATATATATAATATATATATATATATATATATATATATATATATATATATATATATAAAAAAAAAAAACA
>AWOL01S0014212.1:100976-111052 GCA_000715115.1 Nicotiana otophora
ATATATATATATATATATATATATATATATATATATATAGCTAAAAAAAGTAAACAGTAAATATGACCGATTATTTATATTAAGATCCCTTATTTTATGCCACTATTTAAATTAAGCCATCATTTAGATCTGTGAGCAAAATTTATCTGCAAAAATAAAAATTCACTCGACTAATATTAATGATAAAATTTAGCTCATTGGACAAATAGGGCAGAATTGAAAGAGTAATCTCAAAAAAGTTCATACATTGCAAATAAATTGCTAAGAAATTAAGGGTTGGAGTTTTTGGAGTCATGAAACATGAGTTAATGATTATGTCCATTTTTGTGTGTGTTTATATACATGATAATATTTTTTGTTTGGTTGACGGACTCCAATTGGCTTAAAAATTGGTAGACCAATAATAACGGCCTTGTAAGCAATACACACCATGGCTACCATCATTTTAAGCGCTTTGGGGTCATAATAATATTATGCACGACCACATAAAATATGAATTAATAATTGTATTCATTTTTCGTGTGTTTATATACATGGTAATTTTTCTAATATTGGTTAATGGGCTCCGATTGACCTAAAAATTGGTGGATCCATCAAATTACGGCTTGTGAATAATACTCACCATGACTAGCATTATTGTTTTGGGTCATGAAATAGTAAGTAGTTATTATATCCATTTTTTCCTATGTTTATATACACGATGATTTTCTTGAGTTTGGTTGGCGGACTCCGAGTAGCCTAAAAATTAGTTGATCCATTAGATACATCCTTGTGAGCAGTACTCACCATGACTAGCACCGTTTTTTGGCGTTTCAGGATCATGAAATAGAAATTAATGATTATCTCCATTTTTGTGTGTTTATATACATGATAGTTTTTCTGAGGTTGGTCTCTGATTGGCTTAATAATTGGTGGATCCATTGGATACGGCCTTGTGAGCAATACTCACCATGACTAGTATCATGTTTTAGCTCATGGGACATCTGTCAGCGGCGGGAGTCTTACATCCGAGCGAGAGGTCAGACCAATCCCATTCATCCTCATTTGATCCGAACAAATCTCGTTGAATGAATTGATCCATTATTGTATGCCCTACTTCTTAGTCAATTTATTTCTACTCGGACCCGCTTTGGGGTCACAAGGATACTATGCACGATCACATAAAACATGAATTAATGATTATGTCCAATTTGTTATTTGATATATATATGATGATTTTCCTAAATTTGATTGATATACTCCGATTGGCTTAAAAATTGGTGGATCCATCGAATATGGCCTTGTGAGCAATACCCACAATGACATATATAATTTTTTGGCATTTTGGGATCATGAAACATGACTAACTGATTGTGTCCATTTTTCGTGAGTTTATAGATATGATGATTTTTCTATGTTTGGTTGACGGACTCCGTAGGTCTAAAATTGGTGGATCCATCAGACGGTTTTGTGAGCAATACTCACCATGACTAGCATCATTTTTTAGCATTTCGGGGTCACAAGAATACCATGCACGACTACATAAAATACGAAATAATGATTATGTCCCCTTTTTTCGTGTGTTTATATACGTGATGTTTTCTTTAAAAGTTGCTCGATGACTCTGATTGGCCTAAAAAGTTGGTGGATCCATCGAATATTACCTTGTGATCCATACTCACAATGACTAATATCAAATGTTGACGTTTTGAGAAAATGAAACAAAAATCTATGATTATGTTCATTTTTCGTATGTTTATATACATAATGATTATCCTGAGTTTAGTTGACGGATTCAGATTAACCGAAAAATTGGTGGATACATTGAGAATGACCTTTTGAACAATACTCACCCTGACTAACATCATTTTTTAATATTTTGGGGGTCATAATAATGTATGTACGATCACATGAAATATGAATTAATAATTATGTTCATTTTTTGTGTGTTCAATTTTTGTGTGTTTAATATCAGGAGTGAAATTTTTGATATCGGAGTCAGATTCTGATTCTGAAAATTGGAGTAGGTCTGTAATGTCAATTATGACTTGTGTGAAAAATTTGAGGTCAATCGGACTTGATTTGGTAGGTTTCGACATCAGATGTAGAAGTTTAAAGTTTTAAAGTTCATTAGGCTTGAATCGATGCGCAATTCGTATTTTTAGCATTGTTTAATGTGATTTAGAGGCTCGACTAAGTTCATATGATGTTTTAGGACTTGTCACTATGTTTGGTTGAGGTCCCGGGGCCTCGGGTTGATTTTGAATGGTTAACAGATCAAGTTGAAGTTTAAAGAATGGCTGAAGTGCACCGGTTCTGGTGCAACTGCACCTGCACAAAGATTGACCGCAGGTGCAGAGCCGCAAATACGGTTGTGGGTTCGCATGTGCGATTTCGCTGGGCAGAAAAGGGCCAATTCCGAGGGTTTTATTTCATTCTCCATTTTTTAAACCAAGAGAGCTCGGATTGAGGCAAAATCTCGAGGGGTTTTCAGAGGAAACATTTGGGTAAGGATTCTTGACTTGTTTTTGATTAATTTCCACTAAGATATCATTTATTCTTCCTTTAATTAAGGATTTGGGTTGTGAAATTTGTGAAAAAGGTGAAAAACTCCTTAGGTCGAATTTTGAGGTTTTGACCGAGAATTTTGTATCGCATTTGAGTAATTTTGGTATGGGTGAACTTGATATCAAATGGGTGTTCGTATTTTGTGACTTTTACTTGATTCCGAGACGTGGGCCAAGGTCGATCTTTTGGGGGCAATTTTTTAATTTTTTGCTAAAGCTGTAATTTTATTATTTAAATTAGTTTCTTGTAGTCGTATTTATAGTATGTAATTGCTTTTGGCTAGATGTGAGCCGTTCAGAGTCGGAAAATTGAGGGAAAGACATTCTTATCGATTGACTGAGCGAGATTTGAGGTAAGTGACTTGTCTAACCTTGTGTGGGGAAAACTCCCCTTAGGATTTGGTACTGTTATAACAATTTGTGATATGTGAGCGTCGTGTACGCGAGGTGACAAGTGCATACACAGGCTAAATTTGAAAATTCTGGTTCTTGCTAAGTAGTCTTTTTTTAAATTCCTTAACTGAGTTTCCTTAGTATGTGTAGCTGCCATGTTTAGCCTAGTATCGCATGTCTATATGTCTTAACTTTTACTTGAAATTTGTGCAACATGCTTAGTCGAATTACTTGCTTCCGTGATCTTGTATTCAGTCTTTAACTGTATGATTCCTTGTTGCAAATTCGTTGTTCCATGGGTTATGAGTTGCGTATTTATTTTTTAGACTATGAGGCGGTACCTTGGGAGCTCCTCCTGTCGTGTATTTACTTTTGAGACTACGAGGCGGTACCTCGGGAGATTCCCCTATTGCATATTTACTTTTGAGACTACGAGAAAGTATCTCGGGAGATCCCCTGTTACATATTTACTTTTGGGACTACGAGACGGTACCTCGGGAGATCCCCATGTTGTGTATTTATATTTGGGAATACGAGGCGATTCCTTAGGAGCGCCCTTGTTGTTTAACTCTATTTGTTGTGTTGTTACCACTCTGTAATTCCTCGTTGTTCATTTCTCAGTCATTTCATTGTATTATTATATTTTCTGCCTCATGTCCTTTTATTCCAGTAGGGCCCTGACCTGACCTCGTCACTACTCTACCGAGGTTAGGCTTGGCACTTACTGGTTACCGTTGTGGTGTACTCATACTACACTTAGGCACATCTTTTTGTGCAGATCTAGGTTCTTCCTACCATACCAGATACCAGTGAGCTGGGCCATACGTGGAGACTTCAAGGTATATCTGCCAGCGTCCGTAGACTTTGGAGTCCCCCTCTATCCTTACTATGTTGTTTTCCTTATTATCTTTAGACTCTGATGTATAGAGACACTTAGTATTTTATCTTAAAAGCTTGTGACTTATTTCTACCGGGTTTTGGGAGTTGTAATTATTTGAATCGCATGTTTTATTTATATTTTATGTGTTGAGATTTGAGTTCAGTTTTATATTCAGTTATTCCGCAAATTGTTAGCCTTACCTAGTCTTAGAGACTAGGTGCCATCACGATATCCTACGGAGGAAAATTGGGATTGTGACACCTTGTGAGAAATACTTACCATGGCAAATCTCAAATTTTGATGTTTTGGAATCATAAAACTGGAATTAGTCATTATATCCATTTTTCGTGAGTTTATATAGATGATGATTTTCCTAAGTTTGGTTGACGGATTCCAATTGACCTAAAAATTGGTGGATCCGCCATATACAGTCCTGTGGGCAATACTGACTAACATAGATTTTTAGCATTCGGGTTCATAAGAATACTATGCACGGCTACATGAAACACGAAATAATAATTATGTCCTTTTTTATGTGTTTATATACATGATGATTTTTCTAAATTTGCTTGATGGACTATGATTAGCCTAAAAATTAGTGAATTCATCAGATACTTTCTTGTGAGCAATAATCACCATGACTAACAACATTTAACTTTTGGGGTCATGATAATATTATGCACGACCATATGAAATAGAAATTAATGATTATAACCACTTTTTGTGTGGTTATATATATATATCATGTTTTCCTAAATTTGGTTGATGGACTCCGATTAGCCTAAACATTAGTGGATACATTCGATACGGTCTTGTGAGCAATACTCACCATGACTAACATCATATTTTGGTATTTTGGGATCATGAAATGAAATACCGTAGTAAAATAAAGGCTGAAATTTAACAGGAATGAAATCATAGAAGACAACAACTCAGTACACAGAGATAACAACAAGGAATCTCCCGAGATACCGTCTCGTAGTCCCAAACATAAATGTGTAGGGAGATCTCCCGGAATATCGTTCCGTAGTCATAAAGTAAATATGCAAGATAAGGGGATCTCCCAGAATACCGTTCCGTAGTCCCAAAGTAAATATGCAGTACATGGAGATCTCCTAGAATACCATTCCGTAGTCCTAAAGTAAATATGCAGTACAAGGGGATCTCCCGGAATACCATTCCATAGTCTCAAAGTAAATATGCAACTAAACAATAGAATTCAATAGTTACGACATGAAATTCTACAGTTCAACCTAAGTACCAGTTAAGGAAAGACAAGTAAATTCACTAGACATGCTGCACGTAGTTCAAGTAAATAATTAGGGCAAGTAGGCATACTATTCTAATCTAGCAGGATACTACACATGCTGATAAAACTCAAATAAGAAAGAAATCAGGTTATTACTTAGTAAAAAATCAGGTTTTTACACAATCAGCCAGTGTACGTACTCGTCACCTCACGTACACAGCTCTCATATATCAAAAACAGTACAAATCCTAAGGGGATTCCCCCCACACAAGGTTAGGCAAGCCACTTACCTCGAACCAAGCTCAATCAATCGGTAACAATGCCTTTTCCACGAATATCCGACTCTGAATGGCCCAAATCTAGCAAAAAATAATTACATATCATAAATACAACTATAATAGCCTCATCTAATTAATGAAATCAATACTTTAACAAAAATTCCGAAATTCTCCCTAAAACGTCGACCCAGGCCCATGTCTCGCAATCGGGCAAAAATCACAAAATTCGAAAGCCCATTCACTCACGAGTCCAACCATACCAAATTTATCAAAATCCGGCCTCAAATGACCACTCAAAACCCCAAATCAAACTCTTCAAATCTCTAGCCCCCAACTACTAATTTCCACCTTAAATACACACTAACTAGGTGGGAAAATAAATGGGGAAGCAAAATTATAGATCAAAAATAAGCACAAGGGACTTACCTCAAGAAACCGCTCAAAATGCTCCCAAGATATCGCCAAACCCGAGTTCAAAATGTTGAAAATGAGCAAAAGTCACGAACTTTTGCATTTAAGTGTTTTGTCCAGAAATATCGCACCTCTGGACTCTCTGTCGCATCTGCGACGCCGCACCTGCGGAAATGCCATCGCGGGTGCGGATTCCCCTTAGAATCCCAGGTTCTGCTCATGCGGCTATGTGACCGCATCTGCGACTATCGTAGGTACGGAAACAACGCTAATCACATCAAACAACGCTAAAAACATGAATCACCCTCCGATTCAAACTTAATGAACTTGAAACTTTAAACTTCTACAACCTATGTCGAAACCTATCAAATCACATCCGATTGATCTCAAATTTTGCACACAACTCATATTCAACATTACGGGCCTACTCCAACTTCTGGAATTAGAATTCGACCCCGATATCAAAAAGTCCACTACCGGTCAAAATCTCCAAAAATTCGACTTTCGCCATTTCAAGCCTAAATGAGCTACAAACCTCCAAACACACAATCCGTACATGCCCCTAAGTCCAAAATCACCCAACGGAGCTAACGAGACCGATGAAACTCCATTCCGGAGTCGTCCTTACACAGTTCTGACTATAATCAAAATTCTAAGACTTAAGCTCCCGTTTTAGGGACTAAGTGTCTTAAAACTCTCCAAAACCCAAAAATAAAACCTCCCGACAAGTCACATAAGCAGAAAAAGGTACGGGGGAAACGTAAATAGGGGATCAGAGCTAATACACTCAAAACGACCGGCCGGGTCGTTACATCCTCCCCCTCTTAAAACAATCGTTCGTCCTCGAACGAGCATAAAGACATACCTGAAGTGGTGAAAAGATGAGGATAACAGTTGTACATATCCTGCTCGGTCTCCCAAGTCACCTCCTCGACCGGTTGTCCCCTCCATTGAACATTCACAGAAGCAATGTTCTTTGACCTTAGCTTTCTGACATGCCTGTCTAAAATAGCCACTGACTCATCAATATAAGATAGATCCTTGTCTAATTGGACAGAGCTGAAATCCAATACATGAGCCGGATCACCGTGATACTTCCGGAGCATGGAAATGTGGAATACCGGATGAACTCCTGCTAGACTAGGAGGTAAGGCAAGCTCATAAGCAACTTCCCCAACTCGCCGTAACACCTCAAATGGACTAATAAACCTTGGGCTCAACTTGCCCCTCTTTCCGAACCTCATAACGCCCTTCATAGGCGAAACCCGGAGCAAAACCCACTTTCGAATCATGAATGCAATATCGCGAACCTTCCGATCCGTATAGCTCTTCTATCTGGACTGGGCTGTGCGAAGTCTATCCTGAATCACCTTAGCCTTCTCCAAGGCATCCTGAACCAAGTCCGTACTCAATAATCTAGCCTCACCCGGCTCAAACCATCCCACTGGGGACCGACACCGCCTACCATACAGAGCCTCATACGGTGCCATCTGAATGCTGGACTGATAACTGTTGTTGTAGGCAAACTCCACAAGTGGCAAAAACTGGTCCCAAGCACCCCCAAAATCTATCACACAAGTGTCGAGCACATCCTCTAGTATCTGAATAGTGCGCTCAGACTGTCTATCCGTGTAAGGGTGAAATGCTGTGCTCAACTCAACCCGAGTACCCAACTCATGCTGTACAACTCTCCAGAACCGTGATGTAAATTGCGTACCCTGATCAAAGATAATAGATACTGGTACGCCATGAAGCCTGACGATCTCACGGTTGTAGATTTGAGCTAGCTGGTCGGAAGAATAGGTAGTCATCATAGGAATGAAATGACCTGACTTGGTCAGCCTATCTACAATCACCCAAACTGCATCAAACTTTCGCTGAGTCCGTGGGAGTCCAACAATGAAATCCATAGTGATCCGCTCCCATTTCCACTCCGGAATCTCTAACTTCTGATGCAATCCACTGGCCGCTGATGCTCATACTTTACCTGCTGGCAATTCAGACACCAAGCTACATATTCTACTATGTCCTTCTTCATTATCCTCCACCAGTAATGATGTCTCAAGTCCTGATACATCTTTGCGGCACCCGGATGAATAGAGTACCGTGAACTGTGAGCCTCTTGGAGAATCAACTCACGCAAACCGTCCACATTAGGCACACATAGCCTGCCCTACATCCTCAATGCACCATAATCCCCAATAGTGACCTCCTTAGCATCACCGTGCTCGACCGTGTCCTTAAGGACAAGCAGATGCGGGTCATCATACTGACGCTCCCTGATACGATCATAAAGAGAAGACCGAGAGACCACACAAGCCAATACTCGACTCGGCTCAGAAATATCCAATCTCACAAACTGGCTAGCTAAGGCCTGAACATCCAATGCCATATGCCTCTCTGCTGCTGGTAGATATGCTAAACTCCCCAAACTCTCTGCCGGACGACTCAAAGCATCGGCCACCATATTGGCCTTCCCAAGATGGTACAAAATGGTGATGTCATAATCCTTAAGCAACTCTAACCACCTCCTCTAACACAAATTAAGATCCTTCTGCTTGAACAGATGCTGTAAACTCCGGTGATACGTATAGATCTCACAAGGTACACCGTACAAATAGTGCCTTTAAAACTTCAAGACATGAACAATAGCTGCTAGCTCAAGGTCATGGACACGATAATTCTTTTCATGCACCTTCAGCCGTCTAGACGCATAAGCAATCACCCTACGGTCCTGCATCAACACCGCGCCGAGGCCAACTCGCGACGCATCACAATAAACTGTATAAGGCCCCGAACCTGAAGGCAATACCAATACTGGGGCTGTAGTCAAAGCTGTCTTGAATTTCTGAAAGCTCTCCTCACACTCCTCTGTCCACCTGAACGGAGCACCCTTCTGGGTCAGCCTGGTCATAGGCGCTGCAATAGATGAAAATCCCTCAACAAACCGACTGTAATACCCCACCAAACCAAGGAAACTCCGAATCTCTGTAGCTGAGGACGGTCTGGGCCAACTCTGCACTACTTCAATATTCTTCGGATCCACCTGGTTCCCCTCACTTGATACTATATGATCCAAGAATGCCACTGAGTCTAGCCAAAACTCACACTTTGAAAATTTTGCATATAACTTCTTTTCTCTCAAAGTCTGAAGCGCAGTCCTCAGGTGCTGCTCATAATCCTCCCGACTCTGGGAGTATACCAGAATGTCGTCAATAAACACAATGACGAATGAGTCAAGATAAGGCCGGAACAAACTGTGCATCAAGTACATAAAAGCTGTTGGGGCATTGGTCAGCCCAAAAGACATCACAAGGAACTCGTAGTGACCATACCGAGTCCTGAAAGCAATCTTCGGGATGTCTGGCTCTCGAATCTTCAACTGATGATAGCCGGAACGTAAATCAATCTTGGAAAACACCCTGGCACCCTGTAACTGATCAAATAAGTCATCAACTCAGGAGAAGCCATACGATATGGAGGAATAAAGATTGGCTGAGTGATAGGCAACAAATCAATGCCAAAATCAATATCTCTGTCGGGCGACATGCTCAGAAGATCAGATGGAAATACATCTGTAAAATCCCTCACTACTGGGACTGACTCAACTGTAGGGGTATCAATACTGACATCTCTTACATAAGCTAGATACGCATCACACCCCTTCTCAACCATTCGTTGAGCTTTAAGAAATAAAATAACTTTGCTGGGAGTATACTCTAAGGTACCTCTCCACTGTAATCGCGGTAATCCTGGCATAGCTAGCGTCACGGTTTTGGCGTGACAATCAAGAATAGCATAATGGGGTGACAACCAGTCCATGCCCAAAATAATGTCAAAGTCCACCATGCTGAGCAATAATAAATCGGCTCTAGTATCAAAACCACTAAGAGCAATCAAACACGACCGATACACGCAGTCCACAACAAGAGAATCTCCCACAGGAGTAGACACATAAACAAGGGAAGTCAAAGAATCCCGAGATATGCCCAAATACGAAGTAAAATAAGAGGACACATAAGAATATGTAGAGCCTGGGTCAAATAATATCGACACATCTCTATGACAGTCCGGAACAATACCTGTAATGACAGAATCAAAAGCGACTGCCTCTGTACGAGCAGGAAGGGCATAATATCTAGCCTGGCCTCCCCCTCTAGGGTGACCTCTACCTCCCCGACCTCTACCTCGAGCTGGCTAAGCAGGTGGGGTGGCAGCTGGTGCTGCAATCATAGCCTGAAGACCCGGTGGAGCATGTTGTGGCTGAGAAGTCTGTGGAGGTGCACCCCTCCTAAATCTGGGGCAATCCCTCACCATAT